>JAAGEH010000045.1:45560953-45608052 GCA_011751065.1 Lasiurus cinereus | reverse complement strand
CCCCCCCCCCCCCCCGGTTTACGAATTTCATGACCAGGCCTCTAGTCCTATATAATAAAAGCTCAGTGACATAATGGTATAACGATTAGAACGACTGCTTGACCAGTCCCTGTGAGATGCATTGACCACCTCTCAGTCCATTCTGCACCTCCACCGCCCCTCTCCCACCCCCCTGGTTTGCAGGCTCCAATCAACAGATGGTAAACAGGGAACCGAGGTGGTGGCAGCGGGGCCAGACTGGGGACTGGTGAGCAGGCAGACAGCCATCCTCTTGGTCCCTCTCCCTGGCCCGCAGGTCCCAATAGCAGGATGGTGAATGGGGAACCTTGATATGTGGGGGTGGGGCAGGATTGGGGACTGGCGAGCAGGGGGAAGATGGCTCTGATCATAGGCTAGGCCTAAGGACCCTACCCACACATGATTTCGTGTGCTGAGCCTCTAGTATCTTATAACGTCTCCATAAATTGACTGCAGAATCTCAGGGTGCTTTGGCACACAGTTTAAGAACTATGAATATAAACTATAATGGGGATAATATCTTCAGATATATTTACATTTTTTCTTTCACCACCGTGGGCTCATAACACCTTGGGGTTTGGTTTATTTTCATTCAACAATATGTTGTAAAGGTACTAGAATGATAATACACATTTAATTCCACTTCAGCCTGTGAAGTCCATTAAAACAATAGAGAAGTATGTGTGTTTTTTTTAGAACCCAAATGACAATAGGAGCAGTGAGAAGAACAAAATTTTGGAAGCTGGAAAGCAGAATAGCAGAATGGATTAGCAGAGTTGAGAAAGCCAACTTGTAATCATATTGTTGTTTTAGAGCCTTTAAAAAATTTTAAGATTAGTGGTGTCATGTACTGTAAAGGTGAAGTGGAGCAAAAAATATAAGCAATTGTGTGACAGTTTGTTTAAGAAAAGTACTTTCAGATAGATGTGATCTTTTTGTCCCATATATGGTAACTAGAGATTTAGTGTCTAGATGGAGAGGGTAAAACAATCTTTGGATTTGGTGGATGCACAGCTGAGAGTAGGGTACAGGCAGAAACATCTAGCTTTCTTTCCCAACTTAGTTTGCAGAGTCCTGCCCCTTTCCACTGTTACCCATTCACCAAAGGCAGCCTTTTTCAAGTCTGTAAGATAATTTTTGCTATAAACAGCAGGTCTCTGAATTACCTTTTTTTTAAATTACCTATTTATAATGTTACTTTTGATTTCCTCTTTTTAGACTTTATATATTAATTATGGAAAATAAATGAAGATTTAGTTCTCTTCTCACTTCTGTATACATGTACACTTTTTATTTATTCTCTCACCCATCTTCCCAGTATAGTGATACCATAATTTTGGCTAGAATCCAGTTTCTATAATTTTGGATGAGATAGTTCTTCATTATCTTTTCTATTACATGTTATTTAGCATTCCTTGAACCCTGGCATGAAATATCAGTAACAATCTGAATTACCCACAACCATGAATTTCCCACATATTTCCAAATGTTGGATTGGTGTGTGGTATAAGGTATCTGGTTGAGAACCATTGGGTTAGATCAGTGTTTACATTATTACAATTATGTAAATGATAGTCAAAGCTAAGCTGCATAGTTTACTAGGATTTGCAATTACTATTTTTCTTATAGTACAACTTTTTGTTGTCCCTGAAATTAATAATTATCTTTTTTTGTTTGGTGTTATCTGTACTTATTACTAATTTATCTTTATGCTCTCTTCTAGTAGTCTATATCCCTATCTTTGCATTCAGACATTTTAGAAATTCTAACAGTTTTACATTTTTTAAAGTCATCTTTTCCAAAGCCTTCTGTTTCCATTCCTTCTGGATTTGTGGCTCTCTATGCCTAAGGCACAATTGTCACTCTGTGATCTTTCCCATTTTCTTTAGTATTCCTCTTGCCTGTCTCTTGTTTCAGATCCCGTTTCCTGGTTCTTATGTTTTCTTTTTTGAATCCCTCATTTTGTCAGAGTTATTCCTCTTGTGACTCCCTGAGAAAAAGGATGCATGGATATTTTGATAACTTATATCTCCGAAAACCATTTTTCTATCCAAAATTTTGGTCAGTTATTTGACTGTATAAAATTCTATGCTCAAAATAATTTTTCCTGAACTTGGAAAACATTACTACATTTTCTTCTAATTTTCAATCTTGCTAATAAGTCCATTGCCATTTTTTTTCTGATTTTTAAAATATATATTTATGTGTTATATATTTATATTTTATATAAGTAGCATATGTATTATATATGTGTATATACATATATGTACATATATATATCTGTGTGTGTGTGTGTGTGTGTGTGTGTACATACTAGTGGCCCTGTGCATGAAATTTGTGCATGGGTAGGGTCCCTAGGCCTGGCTGGCAATGAGGGCCAATCTGCAGGGTGATTGGGGGGGCCCCTGCTGGCAGTTGCCTTGGCTGGCCTGCGGGCTGGGGGCAGCTCCTGCATTGAGTATCTGTCCCCTGGTGGTCAGTGTACGTCATAGCAACTGGTCGTTCCACTGTTCGGTTGACTTCCATATTAGGTTTTTATTATATAGGATTTTTATTTACCTTACCCCACCCCAAACTTGTAGAGGGTTATTTTTGACCTCAGTGTTCTGGGATTGGTCTGTTTTCATTCATTAATGGGTTCTTTTCATGTACAAAATCATGTCCTTTAATTCTGAGAATTTTATTGAGTTATGTATTTGACACCTCCCTTCTCCTGTACTTTCTTAGTTTACTTTCTGAAATTTTTATTTGGATATTTAATCTCCTGGCCTGATCCTTTTATTTTCTTATCTTCCCCCATTACTTTCAGTCTCTGTCATTTTGTGCTACTTTCTGGGAGAGTTCTTCAAAAATTTAAATGTTTAAGGGGAAAAAATGTAACTTTTTACTTTGAAATAACTTAAATTTTACAAAAATATAAAAAGTTTATATACTCTTCACCCACCTTCCCCCAGTGTTGTTTTATGCAACTATAGTATATTATCAAGACTGGGAAATTAACATTCAGATTATACGGTTAGCTGATCTGTAAGTCTTATTCAATTTTGTCAGTTGTCCCACTAATTTCCCTTTTCTGAGCTAGGACCCAATCCAGGATTTCATGTTGCATTTAGTTGTCCTTTCTCCTTAGTTTTAAGTCCTTTAATCTGATACAGTTTTTCAGCCTGTTTTTTTTTTCAGGATCTTGATTGACACATTTGAAGTATATTGACCAGATATCCTATAGTGACCCTCAGTATGGGTTTGTTCTCCTTATAATTAAATTCAGGTGATGTGTGTGTGTGTGTGTGTGTGTGTGTGTGTGTGTGTATTTTTAATATGTTCTTATTGATTTTTTTAGAGAGAGTAATATTGATGAGACATCAATGTTGATTGGCTGCCTCCTGCACACCCCCTGCTAGGGATTGAGCCTGAAACCCTTGCAAGTGCCCTGACCTGGACTTGAACCATGACCTCCTGGTTCATAGGTTGATGCTCAACCAATGAGCCATCGCATCTAGGAAGGTTATATGTTTTTGACAAAAATACCATGTAAGTGACATTGTGCCACATTAGGAGGCATATAATGTCCATATGTCTCATTACTAGTGGTGTTAACCTTGATTATTGCCCGATTAAGGCCAGGTTTTTCCATTGAAAGTCATAATTTTTCCCTTTGTAATTTTAACTATCTGGTGGAAATACTTTGAGACTATATAAATAGCTTGTTTTTCATTATGCATTTGCCCTCTAATTTTAACTTCCATTGATGGTTCTTGATTGACTCAGTTATTTCTGAGAGGAGTTATAAATGGTAACTTTCCTATTTCCATCACTTCTTTTATATTTATTAATTTGAAATTAATATGTAAGGAAGAACTGTCCCTTTTCCCTGTTTATTTAGTCAGTTATTTATATCACTGTAGACTCAGGATATTTATTCATGGGTTACAGTCCATAACTATCATTTAAAATACTATCTAATAAAAGAGAAATATGCAAATTGACTATACCTCTGCTATGCCCACAAGCCAAGCCCACCAGCCAGTCAGGAGCTAGTATGCAAATTAACCCAACAAATATGGCGGTGGCCACAGAGCTGGAGCAAGCAGGAGGCTTGGGTTGCCCCTAGTGATGGAGGAAGCCAAGCTTCCCACGGACCTGGCTTTCCCTGGCCTCTGCTCAAGGCTACAAAGTTTCAGTTATAGAAGATAAATAAATCCCAGATACCAGGGCCTCAGCTTGGATTGCTGGCGGGGGTGGCCAGCCTGCAAACCACCACAGGCCCCTTGCCCAGGCCACTCCACGTCCCAAGGGAACACCTAGTCTGATCTGGGACACCCTTCAGGGCAAACCAGCAGGCCCCCACCTGTGCACCAGGCCTCTATCCTATCTATTAAAAGAGTAATAGGCAGATTGACCACCACTCCAACACACAAGATGATTGCCCCCATGTGGACATAAGATGGCCACCACAAGATGCCCAGCAGGGAGGGCAATTGGGAGGAACCAGACTTGCAAGGGAGGGCAGTTGTGGGTGATCAGGCCAGCAGGGGAGGGCAGTTGGGGGCAATCAAGGAGAGGGCAGTTAGGGGTGACCAGGCCGGCAGAGGAGGGAAGTTGGGGGTAACTGGGCCTGCAGGGAAGGGCAATTGGGGGGGGACCCAAGTCTGCAGGGGAGGGCAATTAGGGGCAATCAGGTTGGCAGGGGAGCAGTTAGGCATCAATCAGGCTGGCAGGGGAGTGGTTAGGGGGTGATCAGGCTGGCAGGCAGAAGTGATTAGGGCAATCAGAAAGGCAGGCAGGTGAGCAGTTGGGAGTCAGCAGTCCTGGATTGTAAGAGGGATGTCCACCTACCAGGATCGGGCCTAAATGGGCAGTCGGACATCCCTCGAGGGGTCCCAAATTGGAGAGGGTTCAGGTTGGGCCAAAGGACACACACCCCTGTGCACGAATTTTGTGCACTGGGCCTCTAGTATATATATGTATACACACATATACTAGAGGCTCGGTGCACAGATTCATGCCCTAGTGGGGACCCTCGGGCTGGCCTGCAGGGATCGGGCCAAAACCAACTCTCTGACATCACCTGAGAACTGCAGCTGCCAAGTCACCACAGCTCAGCAGCACCTTAATTGAGTGTCTGCCCCCTGGTGGTCATTGTGCATCATAGCTACCGGTCAAAGCGTCTGCCCCCTGGTGGTCATTGCATGTCATAGCAACTGGTTGGATGGTCCCTTAGGCTTTTAGAGATATACATATTTATTGATTTCAGAGATAGAAGGACCAGGAGAAAGAGAGTTAGAAACATTAATGGTGAAAGAGAATCATTGATTGGCTTCTTCCTGCAACCTGGGCATGCTCCCTGACCAGGATTTCAACTGGGACCTCCTGGTTCATAGGTCAATGCTCAATCATTGAGTCACATTAAATATTCATTTGTGTTTTGGCCACTGTGAGTCTCTAAAAGTTAGCTCCTGTGTCCTTTTGACATGTCTCAAAAATTTTTTTTTAATTTAATAAATCTTTATTGTTCAGATCATTACAGTTGTCCTCTTTTCCCCCCCCCATAGCTCCTCTCCACCTAGCTCCCACTCCACCCTCTGCCCTTACCTCCCCCCACATTGTCCTCATCCATAGGTATATGATACTTGTCCAGTCTCTCTCCGCACCCCCCTCATCCCTTTCCACCTGAGAATTGTAAGTCTACTCCTTTTCTATGCCCCTGATTCTATTATATTCACCAGTTTATTCTGTTCATCAGATTTTTTTATTCACTTGATTTTTAGATTCACTTGATAGATATGTATTTGTTGTTCATAATTTTTATCTTTACCTTTTTCTTCTTCTTCCTCTTCTTAAAGAGTACCTTTCAGCATTTCATATAATACTGGTTTGGTGGTGATGAACTCCTTTAGCTTTTTCTTATCTGGGAAGCTCTTTATCTGATCTTCAATTCTGAATAATAGCTTTGCTGGGTAGAGTAATCTTGATTGTAGGCTCTTACTATTCATCACTTTGAATATTTCTTGCTATTCCCATCTGGCTTGTATAGTTTCTGTTGAGAAATCAGCTGACAATTGTATGGGTGCTCCCTTGTAGGTAATGAACTCTTTTTCTGTTGTTGCTTTTAATATTCTCTCTTTGTCTTTTGCTCTTGGCATTTTAATTATGATGTGACTTGGTGTGGTCCTTTTTGGATTCCTTTTGTTTGAGGTTCTATGCGCTTCCTGGACTTGTCAAGTCTGTTTCTTTCACCAGGTGGGGGAAGTTTTCAGTCATTATTTCTTCAGATAAGTTTTCAGTATCTTGCCCTCTCTCTTCTCTGGCACCCCCATAATTCTGATGTTGGTACCCTGAAGTTGTCCCAGAGGCTCCTTGCACTATCTTCACATTTTTGGATTCTTTTTTCTTTTACATTTGAGTGTTTTCTGCTTCTTTGTATTTCAAATCTTTGACTCGATTCTTACGTTCCTCTAGTCTCCTGTTAGGTTTCTGTATAATATTTTTTATTTCAGTCAGTGTGGTTGGTCCTTTTTCATCTCCTCTTGGGTCTCACTAAATTTATCGCATTTTTTAGGAAGTTCTTTCTTTTTTTTAATGTATGTTTTATACAGAGAGAAAGGGAGAGGGTCAGAGAGTTAGAAACATCGATTAGAGATAGACATCTATCAGCCGCCTCCTGCATGCCCCCCGCTGGGGACGTGCCCACAACCAGGATACATGCCCTTGACCACAATCGAACCTGGGACCTTTCAGTCCACAGACCGACTCTCCATCCACTGAGCCAAACCGGTTTCAGCAGGAAATTCTTGAAAAACCTTATAACCTTAGTTTTGAACTCTATATCCAGTTGTTTGTTTTCCTCTATTCCTTTCATTTGTGAACTATTCCTTTGTCTCAACAATTTCCTTGCTTTCCTGAGTTGGTAGAGTAGCTTTGTGTGCTAGGTGTCCTATATGGCTCAGTAGCTCCACTTCCCCAGTTATCTGCAAACCACCACAGGCCCCTTGCCCAGGCCACTCCACGCCCCAAGGGAACACTTACCCTGATCTGGGACACCCTTCAGGGCAAACAATTGGGCCCCCACCTGTGCATAGGCCTCTATCCTATCTATTAAAAGAGTAATATGCAGATTGACCATCACTCCAACACACAAGATGACTGGCCACATGTGGACACAAGATGGCCACCACAAGATGCCCAGCAGGGAGGGCAGTTGGGAGGAACCAGACCTGCAAAGGAGGGCAGTTGGGGGCGATCAAGGAGAGGGCAATTAGGGGTGACTGGGCCTGCAGGGAAGGGCAGTTGGGGGGGGGACCCAGGACCCAGGCCTACACATGGTGGACTATGTGTACAGCCTTGTAGTTAAGTCTTGATTGTTGTTGGTTATCACCAGGGGGAATTGACCTCCAAGCCAATTGGTTGTGAGGATCAGCTGTGTCTACATTGGGAGAACTTCTGTGCTGGAGTCAGCTTTATGATACAAGACTTGCAAAATTGCAAACGCCTCTGTGTTAGACTTGGATGGGGCAGAGTTTCAGGGCTGAGCAGACAGCCTTGGTTTCCCGTCAGTCCTGTCCTATGAGGCCCCTGGGTCTCAGTGTCCCTTGGTTATCGCTGCACCCTTCTCTTTGCACACGTGCCTGTGCCTCCAGACCTCTGTCTTTCACATCTCCCCTGAGTTTCTGTGCACTCCGGGGACCCGTATGAATCTGGATCCCCAGGTTCTTGCCCGAAACTGGGGTTCATGCATTCAGAAGTGGAGTTCAGCACAGTTGGGAGGTTCAGTCTTCCTCCCGCTAGAGAAAACCAGTGGCACAATCAGCAGTCACACCTCTGCCTTTCGCGGCTCCTTTGAATTTCCCTGAGTTTCTGTGTACTCCTCCTTTTTTTCAACAGTCCAGACTTCCTCTGTATGAGTCTTGCCTGAAACTGGGGTTCAGTGCAGTCAGGAGTTTCTGTCTCCCACTAGAGGAAGCCAGCCAGGCCCTCCACCACCGTTCCTCTCTAAGCGCGTGTCTCCATACCTCAGCTTTTTGCAGCTCCTCTGAGTCTGTGAGCCCCTCTCTTTCCTTCTAGTTGTAGAATTTCCACTCAGCCAGCTTTCCTGTAGTTCTGGATGATGACCCTTTTGTCTTTTAGCTGTAGTTTTGAAATTGTTGTGCGAGGCAGCAGTTTAGGTGTTCATGTATGCCGCCATCTTGTTTTTTTTCTCTCAAAAATTTTTGAGTATTTGTATACTTTCTGGCACTACATTAATATTCCAGTCTTATCTTATACTTTCTCTGCCCCAGCTCTGGAATCAGCCATTTAAGTTTAAAGTAATATTTAGAAATCAAGATCTGGGTGCTAGAGGTGCACATTGCTACTGGGATGCTATTGCTTCTAGACTCTTAAGTGGACAGAGCTAGGAAATAAATTTACCAGTATGTATGTGCACACTTTTAGATTTGTGTGTGTGTGAATGTGTGTATCACCATCAGTTCATACGAATACCTCTGGTTTCTGTCTGTAACTACAGATTCAAAGCTAACTTCACCAACAGTGTGAAACCTAGCTCTATTACCCACAACTTAAGTACTTATTTTATTAATTTTAGAATAAAGACAAAGCAGTTTTAGAATTTCATCCCTCTGTGAAAAATTCAATAGTTTAAAATATAGTATTTATATAGTACTTTTGTTTCTCGTCTTAAACAGTTATAATGTTTTCCAAATTTACTTTGGCTAATTCTTTTCTGGTCTACTCCTTTCATTCTGGTTATGCTGATTATTTGTAATATAGTCAGGTTTGTTTATTATTTTTTGTATTTATTTCAGTTTGTATTTACTATATAGTAAACCTTCAATTTTGTGGGCCTTAATTTAATGGACTCTCCAGAAAATAAAAGTTTGGTTATCTGCCAGGGTAGGAGAAGGAATCTTAGGGTTTGTTTTTTATTCAGACTTTGAACCAGTTCTTCATTTTTCCACTCCCCTCCTACCCTGATAAGTATTATTGCTTTCAATTCTTAAGCCTTTCTTAGGTCCTGTAGCTTGCCTCTTGGCTTCTGCTACTGCTGGCTTAATTTCTGCTCTTTAGTCCTTCCAAGTCTGTTAATACTCATTCATCTGCTTCTTTCAAAAATAGTATTGCTCTCATCTCCTTTTTCATTATCTTTGTCCTAGAGTGTTTTTACCATTTTAAAACCCATGTTTGTCTTCTTAATGGGATTTAGGGAGGGAACTGAGGTAAACATGTGTTTAGTCCCTGCATATTAGGAAGTGATTCTTAAAACTTATTTTATTGTGGGCAGGTATAGCAAACAGGGTCATGTTAGAGTACACATGACTTTCTCCTCAACTTTCACTGTGGGGAATTCCTTGATGCTGTAATATTTCATTATGTCTAACAGTCTAATAGAACTTTATGTGCTTTGTTTATTCATTTTTCTAACTTATATTTCTGTGAATATATTCTATAACCTATATTTATTTAAAGATTTTTTTTACTGTGTTTTAGAGAGAAAGGAAGAGAAAGAGAGCAAAACATTGATGTGAGAGTGGCACATCAATCAACTGCCTCCTGCATGCCCCTTAACCTGGGATCAAGCTCCCAACCTGGGCATGTGCTGTGACCTGGAGTCGAACTGGCAACCTTTCAGTGCCACAGGATGACACCCAACCAAGCCACACTGGCCAGGCTTGACCTAAATTTTTTTAACTGATTTTTTTCAGAGAGAGAGAAAGGAAGGGAAAGACAGAGAGAATCATCAATTTGTTATTCCACCTATTTTGGCTGATTTTGTATGTGTCCTGACTAGGGATCAATCCTGCAGCCTTAGTATATCTGGATGATACCTAACCAACCAAGCTACCTAGCCAGGGCTCTTTATGACCTATTTTTTTAGGGTAGAAATGTAACTTTTCTTTTTCTTCTTTACAGCTCCATCCAAATCTCATTATGCATCAGAAAGATGAAAAAACAGAGGAAAATTCTATGGAGGAAAGGAATCCACTTAGCCTTTTCTGAGAAATGGAATACTGGGTTTGGAGGTTTTAAGAAGTTCTACTTTCACCAGCACTTGTGCATTCTGAAAGCAAAGTTGGGAAGGCCAGGTACTTGGAGCAGGCAGTTGAGGCATTTCCGGTGCAGAAAGAAGGCCCTTCAAATCCAGCAAACTTGGATCCAAGATGAACCCCTTTTTGCTAAGACAAAGTCGAATGTGGCTGCTGAAAATGTTAGTACTCTGTCCTTTACAGTGAAAAGAAACAGCACTAAACACTTCGTTTCCTCCTCAAGGACCCTCCTGAACCTCCAAGCAGGGAAGTTGCTGTCAGCAAAGAACTGTGACCATGAGGACCATGGAGAGAAAAATCTCTTGCAGGCAGTTGTACCAGCAAATAGTGTTTTAGATCAGGCTATTGGTCACAGACCTAGGACGGAGCTGCAAGCTTCTGACTTTCCCATGAAGTTCAATGGGGAGAGCCAAAGTTCAGGTGAGAGTGGCACAGTTGTGGTCACCTTAAGCAACCATAAGAGAAACCGCTTTTGTTATGGCTGCTACCGAGGACTGGAGCACCACAGAAATAGGGGACCTCTGACTCCAAAAAAGTTCCAACTTAACCAACATAGAAGAATAAAAGTATCTCCTCTTATGATGTATGAGAAATTATCCATGATTAGATTTCGGTACAGGATTCTCAGATCCCAGCACTTCAGAACAAAAAGCAAAGTTTGCAAGCTAAAAAAAGCCCAGCAAAGCTGGGTGCAGGTCACTGGGGACCATCAGGAGACCCTTAGGGAGAACAGTGAGGGTGGCAATTGCAGCCCATTCCATTCCCCAGAACTTAAAGACCCTTCTTGTCAGCATCAATCACACTTCACAGATATGGACAGCAGTGCTGTGATGAAGGAAAAGAACTCTCATATGCCTGATGGCTGCACTAAAGGAAGCCCTTTCTTGGGCAAGGAGCTTAGTTTAGCTGAAGCATTCCCTGACCAACAGAATGGCAGTGCCACATACACCTGGGACCAGTCACCTTCTTCCCCTCCTAAGTGGGAGTTTCCAGAGCTAATTCATGACATCCCCTTACCAGACCATCATTCTAGTAACGTGTTTATCTCAGAAACTGAAAGAGAAACTATGACTCTTGGTCAGGAAAATCGGACAAGTACTGTCAGTGATGACACAGTAAAATTGTCAGTGTCTGGGGCAGATCAATCTGTAAGTAATGTAGATGGGCCTATGTCCGAAGAGACTGTTCAGAAAGAGAGCTTGTTCCAGATGGATGAGGATGGATCTCTCAAGCAGAACATTCTTAGTTCTAAGTTGCTGGACCACCCTTATTGTAAAAGTCCGCTGGAGGCTCCTCTGATGTGCAGTGGAGTCACACTAGAAAATCAAGTGGGAGGTGGGAAGAACAGTCAAAAAGCATCTTCAGTGGATGATGAACAGCTGTCAATCTGCCTTTCTGGTATGCACTCTTCCTTTATTCTCCCCTAACCTCCAGCCCACACTTGCTATCCATTATCCTTTCTAGGATAGTGTTTTTTTTCCCTTCCACACAGGGATTTCCCTTTAAACAATTAGACATTCTTCCTGACATTTGTCTTTTATATTGCTTTATTATATAGATGTCCTATAGTTTAATTTTTGATTGATGGACACTTGTAGTGCTTTCAGTTTTCTTCTATAAACAATGGTGCAATGAAACTACTTCTTTATAATTATACCTGCAAGTTAAATTCCTAGAAGTAGAATTGATGGTGGAGGAATACATTAAAAATTTTAAGAGAATTGTTACATTAGCGTTCAAAAAGTTGAACCAGTTTACACTTGTTAAATTTTGTCAGTCTTATGGATCATGAGAATTTTTTGTTTTAATTTGCGTTTTTGTTTTTTTTTAATGTTCAGTTTTTATTTATTTTTTATTAAACATTCTTTAATACTATTGAATTTCTTGGTGTGACATTGGTTAATAAAATTAGATAGGCTTCAGGGGTACAATTCTGTAATACCCCTGGGATACATCAGGGATACATCATCTGTATATTATATTGTGTGTTTACCACCCCAAGTCATAATTTGCATTTTTGAGTTTAAAGTTTGAACATTTTTATCTATATTTGTTGGCCACTTTTTGTTTGTATATAACTTTCCTTTGCCTGTTTTTCTATTGGGTTATTTGTATTTTTTTTATTTAATTACAAGAAGCTCTTATGTACCAGGCAGTGTGACAGTTCTAAGAATGTAGCACTAAATATTCTGTGAAGATGGGATACACTGATTCTTACTTCCATAGACCTTATCATCATTCTAGTTTAAAAGATGTTAAATTAAATTTTAATTATAAATATTATAAGAGTTTGTTTTTCTCTTCCAAAAGATAAAAGCCTCGACTTTGTATATGATACTTTTGCTTAACAGAAATTTTTAGTTCTTTCATAGTAAAATATATCTATCTTTACTTTATGGCCTCAGGTTACTGTGTCATGTTTTAAAGTCTAATTGTTAAAATCTACCCCACAAAATTAGTTGGCATAAACATTTTTGGAAGACACTATGGTAGAGTGTCTAAAATGTATTCCTCTTATTGCAGTTTATCCAGCATCTAAAAGAGTACAAATATGTTTTGTACAGGGACATTACTTAAGACAATAATGTTTGTTTCTGTGCAAGTATACGTTTTGGCACATTCAAGCAATAGTATACTATGAAACTGTTAAGGAATAAATTTTATATGTATTTTGATATTGAAAGCTGTCTATATAAAGTGAAAAAGCAAGTTATAAAATGATGCCATTTTGTTAAATAATACGTATGCACATATATAGGATAAGTATCTACACTATAAAAAAGTAAGATGCAAATTGACCATATCTTAGTGACACCCACCAGCCAATCAGGAGTGAATATGCAAATTAACCCAACAAAGATGGCCGATTATTTTGCATATGCAGGTGCCAAGTGGCTGAGGGTATTCTGCACTACCCTAGCCCTCCAGGCCTCTGGGCACCATGGGAAGGTGGAAAGGTGGCTCTGGTTGGAGCTAAGGCGGTGCTGCAGCCAGGGGAAGGGAGGCCCATTCTTGTACGAATCTTCATGCATCAGGCCTCTAGTATGTATATATGTGTCCACATATACTTGTATAAGATATATCTGGACAGATATATCAAATTTTTATAAATGGCTTTTTCTGGGGAGTTAGGTAAGTTACTTCTTGGTGGTTTAAACAATTCTGAACACTTTGTTTGCCCAACAATTAAATCTGGGTAAAAAGTTCCCAGACACACATGCAAAAACCTCTTCAAAGTACAGAGTCCTAGCAAATCTTTAAAAAACCTATTTTTGCCATTTATACTGTCCAGAAGAAAGACAAATTTCCCTACCACGAGGTTAGCAGAACCATGATACACAAACCTAAAAGTTAATATGTACTCACAAATACCAAATTAATTTATACATATAAATATAGCACTTCCAAAAACAATAGATACATAGTAAAACTGTAGTATGATGTGAGGAAGTAAAAATTTTTATAGAATTCATGTTTATTCACATTAGTGATCTATGTTGTAATGCATGAAAAGAATGTTAAAAACACATGTGTCTTTCTATACTCAAAACTAGGAGGAAAGTTTTGGGAAATCAGAAACTGAGAAACTCCCAAAGGGCAGAAAGTAGAGGGAAGGTCCAGAGGGTAGCCCCAGTACCAGAAGAGAGATAATGCAGGAAAATGATGCAATACTAAGTGAGTCCCATTTCTGAAGATGGTAGAGGTAGAGAGGAAAGGGGAGACGCTAAAACACTGAGTAGAGGAATCCCAAAAAAAGTATCTCTCCCTGCCTGTACTACATATCAGCAAGGAGGATATCTGCTATCAAGCTGCAATCCTCACCCTCTTGGCATACAGCATTGATATATTCTAACAAGAGATTGATTGGGAGAGAGGGCATTTCCTATCCTCCCTGCTCCAATACTTATAACACTTAGCAAGAATGAGGAACAGTCATGTCCAGAAGAACAGTTTTTGGAGTCCTTAGTTTCTGCACCACATTGAAAATAGTTCAAGGCAGAGCAACAACTACTGCTCATCATAACCTTTCCTCCACCCAAGTTACCCAGAATCTATCACCAAACATCCAAAGAAAGCCAACACAATGAAAGAGACAGATTCAACAAATAAAAGAACTAAACCTGAGTAATCAGGATTAATGGAGCCATTAGAATAAGACCCAATATAGGATAGTTAGTACAGGCAGTCTTTGGGTTACGTCCAGCGCGACATATGTATGTTGTTTCATGGTTACATCACTATCTCCCATTTATTTATTAAGAAAAAAAAAATTCCGTCATTTCGACGTAATTTTTGTGATGTGTGAATCATATGTGCTTTATGGTTTTTTTTCTATTTACCACAAGTAAAGGTCAAGAATTGTTACCTTTTAAATTTTTTTTACTGTTTCACTTCATTACTGCTGTTGTGTATGTGCTCCACGTGAGTGACATAGGTGCTTATGAAGATGGGTTTATGAAGGTGAGTTCTGACTTACAGTGAAAATCGCTTTAGGTCATGCGGTAGGAACGGATCTCCAACGTAACCCGAGGACCTACTCATAGTAGATGCTCCCTTCACTGACTTCTATAGCATTAGCCAATATTAGCTAAATGCTGCCTCTTTTCTAATATAACTGCACATTATGCTCATTACATTAGGCTTAAATATTTATCAATAGCTGTACTTACTTCAATATGTACTTACTGTTTCATAATTTTATTCATTAAGTGAAATATGAGTGTAAAGAGAAAGTTACTCCCTTCAAAACCAAGTTGGATGTGTTGCAATGAGTTCCTGAAAAAAATTAATACTGACTTTTGCTTGTAAAAGATAACTTTTTAAAAATACGTTTTTATTGATTTTTTTTTTTTAGAGATGGAATAGAAATAGAAACATTGATGAGAGAGAAAACGTGTACTTTAAAAGACTTGAGGGAGGATATGAAAATCTAGGATTTTGTGTTCAGATTAGCTACTGTTTTGGAAGGAAAGAAATAGATTCCTATGTCAACATTCTAGATGGATTAAAAATTTAATTAGAAACAAGTAAATACATAAAAACTTGTACACAATGTTCATAACATTATTATTCATAATAGTCAAAGTAGAAACAACCTAAATGTTTATTAACTGATGAATGGATAAATAGAATTTGGTATATCTACACAGTGGATTATTGTCTCATAAATAGAAATGGAATACTGATACATGTTTCAGTGTGGATGAATTGAAAGTATGCTAAGTGAGAAAGATTAAAAGTTAGGTGAGGTAGATAAGTGATCAATCAAAGGACTTGTATGCATGCATATAAGCATAACCAATGATCACAGACACTGGGGTGTCGGGGTATGCCTGGGAAGGAGGGGGGGTAATGGGGAGATATGTATAAAAAATTAATAAAAATTAATAAAAAATTTAAAAAAAAGAAAAAAAGGAAGTATGCTAAGTGAAAGATGCCAAACAAAAAGGCACATACTGTAGGATTCTATTGATTTGACATGTCCAGAGTAGGCAAATATGTAGAGATAAAAAGTAGATTAATGTTTGCCAGGGGTTGGGGAGAGAGAGGAATGAGGAGTGACTATTAACAAGTTTCTCTGTGGATTAATGCAAACGTTCTAGAATTAAGTAGTGATAATGGTTGCACAATTCTAAATATATAAAATCATTGAATTATTCACTTTAAGAGGTTGAATTTTGAGGTGTGTGAATCGCAGTTCAATAAAACTTAAAAAATAAGTACAAGAAACTATTTTAATAATCAAGCATGATGGGAAACTCAAGCAATAAAAATATACCATCTAACTTCATAAACTTAAAAACTTGTATATGTATATAATAAAACTCATAGGTGAAAGTTAAAATTTTAGACATACAGTTGTTCTTTGATCCAGAAATTTGACTGTTCTGGCAACCAATAGAACAAAGATATGTGAAAGGTTTTAATTATTTAGAGAGCTAAAAATTAACTTTTTAATGGTCATCAATAGGGAATTGGTTAAAATATGGCATACCCATGTAATGGACTACTAGGTTGTTTTGAATTGACATAGATAAAAAATAACATGTATTGAAGGAAAAAAAGCAGATTCAAGAAGAGTAAATATAGTGTACTGTTTGTATGTTTAAGAAAAACGTGTTTATAAGGGTGTAAAGTTCTAAAGTAATTACAGGATAATTGTCACTTTATTTTAAAATGTTTATGGTCATAATTTAGAAAAAATTAAAGCTTCTTCCTGTTTCAGTACTATAAAAATATTCATTCCGACTTTCTTCTACACCCATGGTCGGCAAACTACGGCTCGCAAACCACATGCGGCTCTTTGGCCCCTTGAATGTGGCTCTTCCACAAAATACCATGACCTGGGCAAGTCTATTTTGAAGAAGTGGTGTTAGAAGAAGTTTAAGTTTAAAAAATTTGGCTCTCAAAAGAAATTTGAATCGTTGTACTGTTGATATTTGGCTCTGTTGACTAATGAGTTTGCCGACCATAATGTGTTATTTTTATATTTAGCCATTTGGAAAAAAGTAAAATGGATCCCTACCTCATTCTTTAAACTAAAATGAATTCCAACTGTGAATAAAATATTTGGTCACTGGTTCTAGTACCATTTCTTGATTGATTTCTCTTTTCCCCAGGGTCATGAGATGCTACCTGCCATTGGGTCTGTTTCTGTGCTAGTACTATTCTGCTTTAATTGCTACTTAGTTTTTTGTGTTTTTTTAAATATATTTTATTGATTTTTTACAGAGAGGAAGGGAGAGAGATAGAAAGTCAGAAACATCGATGAGAGAGAGACATCGATCAGCCGCCTCCTGCACGCCCCACAGTGGAGATGTGCCCGCAAGCAAGGTACATACCCCCAACCGGAATCGAACCTGGGACCCTTCAATCTGCAAGCCGACGCTCTATCCACTGAGCCAAACCGGTCTCGGCTCTATTTAGTTTTATAATTTAATGGGACTAGGCTCTCTGTTTCTTCTCTTGCCCATTATTCGCTGCTCCCTTTTAATCCTTAAAAGTTTATAGGAATTTCTCACATTTTTGTCTCAAGAAGAATTTTGAATTTTTTAAATTAAAAAACAAACCATGGCTTTTAATTGATATTGTATTACATTTATAGATTAATTTAGGGAAAATGTCATTGATTACAATATTTGTGTTTTCCTGTCTAAAAACAATTATTCAATGTATTGACCTATTTGTCCCTTATAGAATTTTATAATGCTTTTTATTTAGATTTTGCACAATCCTTAAGTTTATCCTTATATTTCATTATTTAAAAATTTTTAAATTGAATTTGATAGGGTAATATTGATTAACAAACTTACATAAGTTTCAGGCATATACAATACATCAGTACCTTCCTTTTGATTTCTGGCATGTGTATTATATTTTTTTGGAGAACCAAATGGTTGCATTTCTTATGTGCATAACACAATCAACCCTTTTCCACTTTTAGGATGGGATGTTGTTTCAAGAAAAAACTGTCTAATTTAACTTCTAAAATAATACCTTAGGTTTTATTTTTTAAATTACTACCTTTAGTACGTGCAGGATGGACTATAATTTGAACTGTTGTTTTTTGTTTGTTTGTTTTTTCCTAACATTTTGTCCTTTGCTTCTTGGTCACATTCAAATTTTAGTACTTTTGAAGTAAAATAAATTGTATTCCAAATGCACTTTTTCTTTTTGGTTCATTAGTTTAGAAATAGCCAGTGGGTAAAGAATAATAGACCTGGCCAGTGTGGCTCAGTTGGTTAGAACGTCATCCCCTATACTGAAAGATTGCTAGTTCCATTCCTGATCAGGGCACATGCCCAGGTGGCAGGCTTGATCCCTGGTAGGGAATCTGTAGGAGGCAGCCATTTGACATTTCGCTCTCACTTTGTTTCTCTCTCTCTCTAGAAATCAATAAAAAATATTTTTTTTAAAAAAAGTCCTCAATTTTAAAAGAGAATAATGGATTTAACTCTCATTTTAAGTCTGTTTTCTGGGTAATTCTTGGCCCACCAGTGTTAAAAGGGGAAGGGGAAGTGAACACAAGTTATAGGGAAAAGATAGGTAGTTATTGTTTTGGAGGTAGCATAGCATAAGAGCTAACTGCTCAGTGTCTGGTCGCTTGAGGTACCAACAGTCTTAATTTTGACATATGCTAGTTAGGGATCCTTGGGTAAGTTACTTAACCTCGCTAAGCTTCCAGTTTCCATTTGTAAAATAGGGATACTGTCTAACACATAGGGTGAAGTGAGATAATGGCAGTGCTTGGCTTATGATCCCAGTGAGTAAATGGTACGCATCAGTGAGACATTGTCATCTAAGATTCTCCTTGAAGATTCAGGTAGGGCCTTCCTCTGCATTAGGAATCCATATTTATCATCTGAAAGTGAAAAAAGTACAAATAAGAGGGAAAAAATATAGCAATATCCCCCAAAATACTACCGTCCAGAAATAACGGTGTTAACAAGGACACCTCTTTGTCATGGTACTCATTTGGCATTGGAGTCCATATGCCCTGGATACATGAGCCTGCTTTCTTATTTGAGAAGTTTCAATTAAGGTTGCTGGGCCTAAATTGTAATCTTTTGTTATTAGGAAAATTATTTTTATTACTTTTTTTAAAAATATATTTTATTGATTTTTCAGAGATGAAGGGAAAGGGAGAGACAGAATTAGAAACATCGATGAGAGAGACATCGATCAGCCGCCTCCTGCACGCCCCCCACTGGGCATCCTTGACCGGAATCGAACCCGGGACCTTTCAGTACGCAGGCCGATGCTCTATCCACTGAGCCATACCGGTTTCAGCAGGAGAATTATTTTTATACCAAGGCCCAGTGCCTCAGCCTGGCCTGCACTCTCTCGGAGTCTGGGACCCCTCGGGGGATATCTGACTGCTGGCTTGCAGTCCGGGACTCTCCGCAGTCAGTGACCCCTTGCTCCTTACCGCCCGCCTGTAGCAGTGGCGGGAGAGGCTCCTGCCACTGCTGCTGGGCTTGCCAGCAGAGCCCAGCTTCTGGCTGAGTGGCTCTCCCCCTGTGGGAGTGCACTGACCACCAGGGGGCAGTTCCTGTGTTAAGCATCTGACCCCGGAGGTCATTGTGCATCAGTGATTGGTCGTCCAACATTTGGTTCATTTGCATATTATGCTTTTATTATATAGGATAAAATGTCTTAAATGCAGTTTCCCAGATGTTGGGATTCTTTATCTTCTGTTTGGACCCATTCTCCTTGTATATACAAGGCTATGGTTAGATAACTCTTAAGATATGACATAGTAAATGTTGTATGTAAATATATGCTCTATTCCGTCTTAGAAGCCCAAATCTCTATCTCCTACTCTGATTAATCTGGGTCATGGGACCTCCTCTTTTTTTCTCTCTCTCTTCTGTATGCCTAAAGCCTAGATCAGGACCAGGCATACCTTTGCTCTTGTCTTAAGCTTTTCCAATTGGGAGCCACTCTGATGAAAACTACCAGAAAGAAATACAGGTTTTTCACACCCTTTTTTGCCCCTCTCCTATACAAAATATTCCATTCCCAAGACAGTCACTCCGTTGTGGTCCATCCTGTTCATTTTGTATTGATGTGTAGCAGAGGCCATTCTTAAAATTAGAAAGGGAGTAAAATAAGTGTCTGTTGTCCTTATTTTCCCCATGTTAATCTAGTAGACTTAACTGTCAGACTGATGGTTAGCGAGGCTGTTGCTCTCCTCATTCAGCATCAGTGAATAGCACAAGTCACTCTGCACTTTTGTGAGCCTCTCAGCCTTTCCTCAGCTTCTTTGTATTACTTAGAATATGTCCTGATTTTATTTTCTAGGGCCTTTTTAGGTATATTCAGTGGGTCATTTTGGAAGTCATTAAAATGCATCTACATATTACCTAAATTGACCTAAAGACTATTCTATATTCTGGCCAAGAAATCATCCTTAATTCTCTTTCCCTTCTTAAAATATGATCTGCTGTTATCCAGTTAAGCTTACCTCATAGTGTTATTCAGAATATAATAACGCTATCAAATTATATCTTTAAAACGCCTTCGAATTTGTCCCTTTCTTTGAGATGAGAAATTACACACCTTTACCAAATGATACTTTGACAGCAGTCTTAATGGTACATTTCCTGTGATTTAAATATATGTGTTATATTTGTATTTATGTTATATTTAACATATATAGTATATGTGTATATATATATACATATATATACATATATATACACATATATATAAGTTTTTATTGATTTTTAGAGAAGAAGGGGGAGAGAGACAGAAACATTGATTAGCTGTCTCCTGCTTCCCCCTATTGGGGTTCGAGCCTGAAACCCAGGCATGTGCTTTGACCAGGAATTGAACCAAGGACCTTTGGGTGCATGGAACAATGTTCAGCCAATTGAACCACACCAGCCAGGGCTCTAATTGTGATTTTTTAAAAAAAAAAAATTCCTTCAGTTACCAAATGTGATGGATACATTTAATTAGGTAATTAAACCCTTTACTAGTATATTTCACTCTTTCAGAGATAGGATTCTACTGCAAGATTAAACTACTGAAAGATATCTGTCTTTAGTTTTAGCTAGCCATTTCCTCTCTAACAATGCATTGCTAGCTTACAAATCCAATGTGAAATGTCTTAGAACATTTCTCTATGTGGTGAGGGTGTGATTTGTTTTATTTTTTTCATAAAACATAACTTTTAAAAGATTTTGTTGCCCTAGCTGGTTTGGCTCAGTGGATAGAGCATCAACTTGCGAACCAAAGGGTCCCGGTTCAATTCTGGTCAAGAGCACATACCGTGGTTGCAGGCTCTTGCCAGCCCAGGCCCTGGTCGGGGCACGTGCAGGAGGCAACCAATCGATGTGATTTTCTCACATCGATATTTCTGTCTGTCTTTCCCTCTCTTTCATACTCCCTAAAAATCAATGGAAAAATATCGTCTGGTGAGGATTTACAAAAAACAATCTCTTCTGCCAGCATCAACCTATGAATCAGGAGATCACTATTCTATTACCAGTCCAGGCACATGCCCAAGTTGCAGTAAGAGGCGTGCAGGAGGAAGCCGATCAGTGATTCTCGCTCATCATTGATGTTTCTCTCTCTCTCTCTCTCTCTCTCTCTCTCTCATCTCTGAAATCAATCAATCAAATATTTTTGAAAGATTTTGTTGTTAATCCTCACCTGAGGGGTGGGGGGAGAAAGAGACATCTAGGTGAGAGAGATACATTGATTGCTTGCCTCCCGCATTTATCTGCAACCCAGGCATGTGCCCTTGACCAGGAATTGAACCCTCAACCCATTGGTAACTGGGACAATGCTCTAACCAACAAGACACACCAGCCAGGACAAAGATTTTTTAATAGTATGACATATGTAGTACTATTGGTTAAATATAGGTTAAGTATTGGGAGAATGACCGCTGAAAATGGTTTTTCCACCTTAATCTTTCTTTCTTTATTTAAGGATTCCTAGATGAGGTTATGAAGAAGTATGGCAGTTTGGTTCCACTCAGTGAAAAAGATGTCCTTGGAAGATTAAAAGATGTCTTTAATGAAGACTTTTCTAATAGGTTTGTCAATGATGCTTAAGTTAAGCCCTTGACAATAAAATTTAGCATATATAACTTTTCCTTGATTAAAAAAAGATACTTAGTAATAAATTGAGTAGAACTCATGTTTTTAATCTTCTATTTCAAAATCTTCTGTTTCAGAAAACCATTTATCAATAGGGAAATAACAAACTATCGGGCCAGACATCAAAAATGCAACTTCCGTGTCTTCTACAATAAGCACATGCTGGATATGGATGATCTGGCAACACTGGATGGTCAGAATTGGCTGAATGACCAGGTTAGTGTATTGTTGGTTCTCATCATGGAAAGGTTGCAGAGGTTATTGGACAACAAAATATAATAACTCCATGGTTGGCTTCACAGTTATCTTTTGGAATCAAGAGTTCTTTATTCCTTATTGAAGTGACTCATTCTCTAACCCCACTATACAAAAGGTTTGATTACTATTAGCAGTATCAATGTGTTATTCATTCTGAGTGGGATGTTCTAAATTGTATAGGGTTAGTAAGCTGCTTTTATGTTGGCTTCTTTATAGGTCATTAATATGTATGGTGAGCTGATAATGGATGCAGTCCCAGACAAAGTAAGTGAAAACTTACTCCTTTAGGAGCAAGAGTCCTTGTATATTAAAAAGAAGTGTTGTTAAAAAACACAAATAAACACTTTATATAAGTATTTGATATTGCTTGGATTTCTTAAAAAGAATTATGGTTTGGGCTTATGTTCTACAAAATCACTTCTGCATAAGGAAGTCATGATGCTGGTGTTCTACAAAATCACTTCTGCATAAGGAAGTCATGATGCTGGTGTTCTACAAAATCACTTCTGCATAAGAAAGTCATGAAGCTGGTGTTTTCCTGCTTATTTATTTCAAAGTAGATATGGTGGTTGTTATCTTTTTTTCTTTTTTTTAAAATATATTTTATTGATTTTTCGCAGAGAGGAAGGGAGAGGGATAGAAAGTTAGAAACATCGATGAGAGAGACATCGATCAGCCGCCTCCTGCACGCCCCCTACTGGGAATGTGCCCGCAATCAGGATACACGCCCTTGACCGGAATCGAACCTGGGACCCTTCAGTCTGCAGGCCGACGCTCTATCCACTGAGCCAAACTGGTTTCGGCTGTTATCTTTTTTTTTTTAATCCTCATCACAGAGGATATTTTTCCATTGATTTTTAAGGTAAGTAGAAGAGAGAAGGAAAGACAGAGAGAAATATTGATGTGAGAGAAACACACCGATTGATTGCCTCCTGCAGGAACCCTGACCAGGGAGGAGCCTGCAACCAAGGTACATGCCCTTGATTGGAATCGAACCTAAGATCTTCAGGCCATATGCTCTATCCACTGAGCCAAACCAGTTAGGACTGGTTGCTCTATCCACTGAGCCAAACCAGTTAGGACTGGTTGTTGATATCTTGAGAAGGCTTTTTCTTAGTGGAAGTTGCACAAAAGGACTATTTGCTTTAAGCTTTTAAATATAACTTAGTTTTACTATCTTTTAAAAAGTGGTCAAGTAATATTTAGCTTCACTTTATTTTGGATTAATCTTTCTTACTCAGTTCAAATACAAACTAAATTATAAAATTACCTTAAGAGCTTAGTTACATATTAAAACTATTCTTAAAATATAATATATTAATTTCTTTCTGAGTACTCAAATTGCTTAGTGAGCAGCCTTTGATTTCAACAAGCAAAACTTTTTGAAGTACTTTATAAACTTTCGTAAGTCTAATAGTTTAAACAGGGAATGTAATGAATCTCAGATTCCAACACTACTTATGAATATAGACAAAATGTCATAACTTTCCACTTAAAATCACAGATATGTTATATCATAAGGCTAATCTGTCAGATTGCATTCCAGATTCTGATGCATACAAAGTTTGAGACTCACTGCTCTAGAAATAACTACTGTAAGCTCTTTTAAAAACCTATATCTTAAGCTACATGGTTCTCAAAATAAATATGCATCAGAAGCCTCTGAATGGTTTATAAAACCGGATTGCTGAGCCTCAATCTCAGAGTTTGTGCTTCAGTAGGTCTAGGGTAGAGTCTCAGAATTGCATTTTGGCAAGTTCCCAGGTGATGCTGATAATGCTAGTGTTCTGGTGACCACATCTTGAGAACCTCAACAGGAAGAGAACAATTTTATCATTTCAAGTGAGTCAGAGTTACTGAGGAAACACTTAAGACCACAATTGTTTACTATAAGGTGGGCTGACACTAATTTAGAAGCCAGAACTTAGAAGCCATGGATGCAGGACATGATACTCCATATGACTAGAATAATTCTTTCAGTGCTAGAAATTATTAAGCTATGGCCTTTTTATAGTTGTTATGACGATAAGAATTTCCAAATGCACATTCTTCATATGAGGTTAGTTTTGTAATCCATATCCTGTAGTTCAAGGTAATTATTACTTCATTCTTTCATAGCCTCTTTCAACTTTATCATCTGATTTGGAAAAATCTGTCAGATTGCTTATCTACTTGATTGGATGCAGGTAATCTATTTACTGTCCATTCCAGTTCTAACTATAGACCACAGCTGTAAGGTCATTCTAATGAAAATTTGAGAACCATGCAATGTGTTTTTTATATTTTGGTTATTTTAAAGAAGAAACTTCTCCTCACCTTTTTGTTTATCTTATAGTCAAGGATTTTAAAATTTCCTTTTTTTTTAAAAAATTAAACCTGGCCACAGTCTAATATAATCTGGATGCTTGTATTTGATGTCTCTTCTAGGTTCACTTCTTCAACAGCTTTTTTCATAGACAGCTGGTAACCAAAGGATATAATGGAGTAAAAAGATGGACTAAAAAGGTATTCTCTTTATTCTAAATTTGAAATGCAGATGATAATCTACTTTGAGTGGAAGTATGTGCACTTTATTACCAATGTGATGTTAATTAGAAACAGACTCTTTTTTTTTTAATTGATTTTTTTTTTACAGAGAGGAAGGGAGAGGGATAGAATTAGAAACATCGATGAGAGAGAAACATCCATCAGCTGCCTCCTGTACACCCCCTGCTGGGGATGTGCCTGCAACCAAGGTACATGTCCTTGACCAGAATCGAACCTGGGACCCTTCGGTCCACAGGCCGATGCTCTATCCACTGAGCCAAACTGGTTAGGGCTAGAAACACTCTCTTTTTTTTTAAAATTAAATCTTTATTATTCAGATTTTACATTTGTTTCTCTTTTTTTTTTCCTCACCATATCTCCCCTCCACCCGACTCCCATCTCTCCCTCTACCCTTACCTCCCCCCCATTGACCTCATCCATGGGTGTATGGTTTGTGTCCAGTCTCTCCCTGAACCCCCTTCATCCCTTTCCCCCTGAGAATTATTAGTCCACTCCCTTTCTGTGCTCCTGATTCTATTATACTCACCAGTTTATTCTGTTGATCAAATTTTTAATTCACTTAATTTTTAGATTCACTTGTTGATAGATACGTATTTGTTGTTCATAATTTTTTATCTTTTACCTTTTTCTTCTTCCTCTTCTTATTTCATATAATACTGGTTTGGAGTTGATGAACTCCTTTAGCTTTTTCTTATCTGTGAAGCTCTTTATCTGCCCTTCAATTCTGAATGATAGCTTTGCTGGATAAAGTATTCTTGGTTGTAGATTCTTGCTATTCATCATGTTGAATATTTCTTGCCATTCCCGTCTGGCCTGCATAGTAGAAACAGACTCTTTAATGTGAAAGTTTTTTATTGTTTCTTTTAAATCTTGTTCAAAAGATAAGCCGTTTGATTGGAATGTGCTCTAACAAAGCACTGGGCAGAAAGTTAATGGTTTGCACTATAGCTTAATGTGCAACTTGGACAAGACAGTTTGGGCTATAGATTGCTTATTTATCAAAATGATAAACCAGAGTAATCCCTAAATCACTTTCAATCTTTTTAAAAAATATACATATTTTTATTGATTTCAGAGAGGAAGGGAGAGGGAGAGAGACATCAATGATGAGAATCATTGATCAGTTGCCTCTTGCACACCACCTGCTGGGCCTTGGATCAGGCCTACAACCCAGGTACTTGCCCTTGACCAGGAATTGAACCCAGACCCTTTGGTTCTCTGACTGATACTCTAACCACTGAGAAAACCAACCAGGGCATATAACTTTTTACTTTTTATACTAAATGGGTTAGAGAAATTAAGAGTTAAGCCTTAAGAGTAGATGGAAATAACTTTTTGCAAAGTACAAAAACATCTGATTTAACAATGCTATTCAAGGCATCATTAGTAGTGCCAACATACATGAAATGTAGTTGAAGAGTGCAAATCAGGAAATAGATATAAAGAATTCAGAAATCAGATCTGGGTTCAGATCCTAGTTTAGCCACTTAACTAGTTGTAAGACCTTGGGCAAATTACTTAAGTTTAAAAAATTGATTGATTGATTTGAGAGAGAAAGCGAGAAACATTGATTTGTTGATTGAATTTATGCATTCATTCATTCATTGATTCTTGTATTTGTCCTGGGATCGAACCCACAACCCTGGTGTATCAGGATGATGCTTTAACCAACAGAGCAACTTGACCAGACTAAATTATTTAATTTTTATAAGCTCAGCTTCCTTATTTGTAAAAAAGGAATATGAATAGTATTTACCTTGTTGTGAGGATAAATGAGGTAATGCATATAAACCACCAGGCACATGGTAACACACAGATAGTCATTATCTATAATAATAAAAGGGTAATATGCTAATTAGACTGGACATCATTCCATATGTCCTTCCTGACGAAGCCAGGCTGGAGGGAAGCCAGCCTGGGTCCCAGGTGTCTGTGGGCAGCCCAAGGGAAGCCAGCCCGGGTCCTGGGTACCCGCAGGTGGCTGGAGTAGGGAGCCTGGGGCCTGGGTGCCGGAGGGAAGCTGATGCTAGCAGCTAGGGGAAGGAAGGCCTACTTTTGCACAAATTTTTTTGCATCGGGCCTCTAGTCTATAATAATAAAAGCGTAATATGCTAATTAGACCTGACAGCTGAATGACTTTCTGGATGTCATTCCAGACATCTGGACGAAGCTGTGGTGGCAGGGGCCAAGGCAGAGGCTTTTAGGGGCAGGCAGGCAGGATGGTTAGGTGTGATCAGATAGTCAAGGGGAGCAGTTAGGGGCGATTGGGCAGGCAGGCTAGTGGTTAGGGGCGATCAGGCAAGCAGGCTGAGTGATTAGGGGCAATCAGACAGGCAGGTGAGTGGTTAGGGGCGATGAGGCAAGCAGGCAGGTGAGTGGTTAGGAGTCAGCAGTCCCGGATTGCAAGAGGGTACACCCTCTTTTCTCCCCTCCCCCTGACTCTGTGTACTAATTTCAAGCACTGGGCCTCTAGTTGTATTATAATAGTGGAAGCACAGGAGAAGGCTAGTGTAGCTGAAATGCAGAGAACAAAGAAGAGGGTGGCATGAAGTGAGTCTGATCCAGAGATGTAGGGCCCTGAGTCTGTGTTTTGAAATTTACCCTAAATGTATAGAATCTATAGAAGGGTTTTAGGTGATCTAGTTTGTACTGTAGCAGCACTGATGAATATGGATGAATGTGGGAGCAAAGTTGATATGGATAGAACAGCAGGCCATTGCAGATTGATGGTATTTTTTAAAAAATACATTTATTGATTTCAGAGAGGAAGAGAAAGGGAGAGAGATAGAAACATCATTGATTGAATGATTCTCTGGGGATTGAATCTGCAACCCACACATGTGCTCTTGACCAGAATCGAACCTGGACCCTTTGATCTGTAGGCTGATGCTCTATCCACCACTCAAACTAACTAGGGCTTGATGGTAGAATAGTAGCAGGAGAGATGGGAGATATACACAAATATAAGTGTGATTTAGGAAGTAAAATTAACGGGAATTGGTGATAGGTTGGTTTTGGGGATGGAGGAGAAGGAAATGTGAAAAATGACTTCCAATTTGTGGCTTATACCCCTGGAATGGGCAATGGTGGTATTTATTAGAAAAAAAATTGAGGACAACTAATTAATAGGGGATTGGTCAAATAAAAAAATATACATCCATTTAATAGGATGCTACTTAACCAGGAAAAGTTATATAGATAAGGAAAAATGTGGAATAGAGAAAGGTTATAAATAGCATGGAAAAATACAGATATACCATGGGGATATTGTGGGTTCAACTCCAGACCACTGCAATAAAGTGAATATCATGTTAAAGTGATTCACACTAATTTGGGGGTTTCCCCATACCTGTAAAACTTATGTTCACATTATACTGTAGTCTATTTAGTGTGCAATAGCATATGTCTTAATTAGACATGCCTTAAAACAGTGTACATGCCTTAACTAGAAAACACTTTATTGCTAAAAATTGCTAACCATTCAGGCCTGTTGGGAAATGGCACCAGTAGACTTGCTCAATGCAAGGTTGCCACAAGCCTTCAGTTTGTAAAAAAAAAAAAAAAAAATGCAGTATCTGCAAAGTACAGTAGAGTGAAGAGCCATAAAGTGAGTGCCTGTACACTCATGGAAAATTAAACATGAGAGAAAAGGACTAAGATCAAGTATGCAAGTCATTTCATTAAATAGAATGAATTAAATTATTCTGTCCTCTGGATCCTTTCAGACTGGATTAAGTCACTAAATTCATCTATATGTTATATATAAGAAATAAAATAATATGAAAAAGAAAGGTTGAAAATAAAGCAAGAGTTAAAGAGGTAGTAGGCAAATGCAAACCAGAAGAAGGAAGTCACAGAAAAAAAAATCACACAAAAAAAGAACTAGCATTATTAGTAACATTTGAGATAGAATTTAAGGTATATAATTTCAATACATAGAAGCATAAAGATTGCTAAAATAATTATAGTGGGAGACTTTTCTCATAGTTAGACAAATCTAATAGATTAAAAAAAGATCTTAAATAAAAATTAAAGAATACAACCAATTCATTTGGTTTAATAGATATATACTAGATCTTTATACCCCTCAAAAAGAAAATATGCATTTATTCTTTTAAGAAACATTTGTAAAAATTGATTGTATACTTGGCTGCAAAGTACATATATTATGTCTTGATCACAATTCAATCTAATTAAAATAAAAATACAAAAGGTGATTTAAATCTTAATAATTTGAAGATTTTATAGATGCACACGTTACTAGATATAACCCTGGGGTTCAAAATAAAAAAAATAATTTATATACAAACTAGAAAGGGAAGTACATCTTATCAACTACTGTGAAAAGCTGTTTTGAGGAGAAAATTAATGGCCACTTATTAAGGAAAAAGTGAAAAATAGGAGAATTAAGTAAAATTAAATTACAAAAATGAAATAGTGAAAGTAAGAAGAGAATCCATAAGAGATCTTTTAAAAAACAATGTCAGGATAGTGAAGTCTATTCTCTATACAACTTAAAACTCAGATGCTATTAACAAAATTCAATTACATAAAAAGAAAAATAATTTTGCATTTAAAAATAGGAGCAATGTAAAAGGACAAATAAACTGAGACAAATATTTATAACTCATAGCACAGAACAAATTTTCTTTTTTTCTTTATTTATTGATAGAGAGGAAAGGAAAGAGAGATTTGTTGTTCTACTTATTTATGCATTCATTGTTCTACTTATTTATGCATTCATTGGTTGATTCTTGTATGTCCCATGACCAAAGATTAAACCCTCAACCATGGCATATTGGGGTGATGCTCTAACCAACTAAGCTATCTGGCCAAGGCCACAGAACTAATTTGCTTAATGTATAAGGGGCTTTTTCTACAAATCAGTAAGAAAAAGATCCCACAAACAGTAGAAAAATGGGTGAATTATATAATTGAAAGTTTTAAAGTAAAGAAAAGCTTATTGGATTTAAGTCTTCTGTCAGATCTATGTTTTGTGATTGTTTTCTTTTAGTCTATAAATGTTGATGAAACCTAATTTACCATACTTTTTTTCTTTTATAGTTATTGCTTTGTATAACCAGTCTAAAAAAATATTTGTCTCTGATGTTTTTCTTTTGATAGCATTATAGTTTTTAGGTTTTATATTTACATCTCTAATATATCTAAATTTTTGTGTAAGACATGAGGTAGAGATCAAGGTTCTTTCTCCCCATCCCCAAATGAACATCCAGTTGTTCCAATGTCATTTGCTGAAAAGACTTCTCTTTCCCAGTTTAATTGCTTTGACAACTTCGTAGAAAATCAGTTGATCATATGTATGTGTGGTCTATTTCTGGACTTTATGTTCTCTTACATGGATCTCTTTATTCGTTCTTATGCTTATATCATACTAATGTGATCACTGTATGTTAGAAGTATGTCTTGAAATCAGTATAAGTTGGCCAGCTTTATCTTTCTTTTTCCAGATTGTTTTGGCAATTCAGGTTCTTTGCATTTTCATATAAATATTAGAATCAGTTTGTCAATCTCTGTTTTTGGTGTGTGTTTTTTTAATTTGCTGAGTTATTGGTATTGTATATAATTTGTATGTTCATTTGTGGAGAATGGCTACATTGACAATATCAAATCGAACTGGCATATTTTTCATTTGTTTGGGACTTTAATTTTTCTCAGCCACATTTTGTAATTTTTTCTTTTATTTAATTCTCTCCTCAGGATATATATATATATATATTTTTTTTGAGGATATATTTTTATTGATGAGAGACAGACAGACAGACATAAGAGAGAGAAACATTGATTTGTTGCCCCCCATATGCGAGGTGATGGAACCTGCAACCTGGTTACGTGCCCTGGACCTTTTAGTGTATAGGATGATGCTCCAACCAATTGAGCCACGTAGCCAGGGCTATTTTGTAATTCTTAGTGTGCAGGACTTGTATATGTTTTTAAAATGTATCCCTAAACATAGTTCTGAAACTGCTATACACAGAATTTTTATCTTTTAATTGTGTGCTGTTAGTATGCAGAAAAACAGTTGATTTCTGTATATTGAGCTTATATCCAGTGACCTTGCCAGATTCACTCACTGGTTTTAGGAGGTGTTTTTGTGGATTCTGTGGGATGTTTATAGGAAGTAATGTTTGTAAATATTACTTTTCTTTCTTCCTTTCCAAACTGTATGTCATTTTTCTTGTCTTATTGCTAGGATTTCTAGGACACTATTGAATCGAAGTAATGAAAGAGGACATCTTTGCCTTGTTCTCAATCTTAGGAGGAAAATATTGAGTCATCTACTAATAGTTATGATGTCAGCTGTAGGTTTTTTTGTAGGTGCTCTTCATTAAGATAAAGAAGTTTTCTTCAATTCTTAGTTTGCTGACAGTTTTTAATCATAAAATGAATGTGGAGTTTTATCAAAGAGTTTTCTTGCATTTGAAGAGAGAATTTTATGGTGTCTTGTCTTTATTTTTTAATGCACACGTATATGCCTTTTAATGTGGTTCATATACATTTAGACTCTTTTCTATGTACATGGATGCATCTATTTTTTTAATGGTACTCAGACTGAAGGAAGAGCACCTAATCTTAAGACATTCTGATCTCAGGGCCACATGATAATTCTTGAAGCTTCAGCTTGATCCTGACATAACTTCAGTTTTGTTTACAGTACATTGATTAAAGCAAATCACATAACAGGAATACATTTCTCTCCCTGGGAGGGTTGCTTGAAGCCACGTGGCAATAGGCAGTTCTGAATAATTCTTTTATAGAGAGGACTACAAATAATTGGGATCAATACAATCTTAGGAGACAAAAATATACACATGAAATAAACTCAGTGTTTTATTATTTTTTTAAATATATTTTTTGGGATCAATACAATCTGCCACACATTTAAAAAATATATATAATTGGCATAGAATATTATATTTGTTTCAGGTGTACAACATAGTGATTCAATATTTATATACCTTATGAAGTGATCACCATAAATCTAGTAAACATCTGTTGCTTTACTTAGTTATTATATTATTGACTCTATTCTCTGTGCTACATTACACACCTGTGACTTATTTTATAACTGGCAATTTGTACTTCTTAATCCCCTTCACCTTTTTTGCTCATCCCTTTACCCCCATAACTCCCGCTCTGGAAACCATCAGTTTATTCTCTGTGAGTTTGTTTAATTTTTGTTCATTTGTTTTATTTTTTAATATAAGTGTAATCACACAGTATTTGTCATTTTTTGTGCAGCTTATTTCATTTAGCATTATACCCTCTAGATTCATCTATGTGGTCATAAATGACAAGATTTCTTTTTCTTTTTTGTGGCTGAATAACATTCCAGTGTGTGTATATGTGTGTGTGTTTCACATCATCCTTATGGTTACTTCATATTTTAAAAGCAAAATAGGTTGCTTCCATATTTGGCCTATTATAAGTAATGCACCAGTGAACATAGGTGTCTTTTTGAATTAGTGTTTTCAGTTTCTTTAGATCAATTGCCATAAGTAGAATTGTTGGTTCGCATGGTGGTTCTATTTTTAAATGTTTGCAGAATTTCTGTACTATTTTTTATAATGGCTGTACCAAATTTTAATCCCCCTAACAGTGCATTAGGATTCCCTTTTATCTACATCCTCATCAACATTTAGTCTTTTCTTTTTTACTTTATTAAAATACTGAGTTTAGCCCTAGCTGGTTTAGCTTAGGGGATAGAGCCTGCAGACTGAAGAGTCCCAGTTCAATTCTGGTCAAGGGCACATGCCTGGGTTGCTGGCTTGATCCCCAGTAGAGGGTGTGCAGGAGGCAACTGATCAATGATTCTCTCTTATCATTGATGTTTCTATCTCTCTCCCTCTCCCTTCCTCCCTGAAATGAATACAAATATATTTTTAAAAACATAAAATGCTGAGTTTATTTCATGTGTATATTTTTGTCTCCCCACCATTTCCATTTGTTTGACCTTCTCTGCTACTAGGTCCTATTTGTAACATTTCATGCATAGTTAAAACCAAGCAAAGGGTGGAGTTTCACTTTAAAACAAATCAGGCAGTTTGGACAATACATTCTTGGCAGTGGAACCTAGACAACATTTATCAGACAGGGTAGGGAAAGTTCTCACTCTGCATTATGAAAAGGACAGCCAGATATCAACTGTTACAGAAATGAAATAAAATGGAAAATTTTAACAAACTGTTTAAACTATTTTTCTTAAAGAAATTTCCTCCATTGCCAGAGACCTTGACTAGCCTCTTGGTTAGTCATCTGGAAGCAATTCACATCCCTGATGCACTTGGCTTCCACTTTGGGAAGAGAACCACCTTTTCCTATTTGCTCATATTTTTACTTTAATATCATCTACAAAACTCAGTCTTTTTAGTGTTTTAGGATTTTTTCCTATTTTTTTTAAAGGATTCTTGACCTTTTGATCTTGGTATTGATGGTTTTAAGTCTTTTTCATTATGGTTTGATTTTTGGCTGGAGTATCTCATAGATTTCTTTACTGGAGTTTTTTCTTCACCTTCCTCATCCTCAGAATTATCCTCCTCCTCTTAGTCATCCTCATCATCTTCAGCAGCAGCAGCTTTTACCTTTTTTCTGTGGAACCTTGCTACCACTTCCAGGGGCAGAACACTTAGCACACATACTTAGGAGTTTCATTTTCTCCTCTCATCTTCTGACTCTGCTTCTTCCTCCACAGCTACTAAGTGCTCTCCATTAATATGCATAGGCCCTGAACCACACTTCAACCATAAAACAACAGGTGGCATTATTTCAAAACCACAGATATTTTCAAAGTTGCCAGTGTTACTTTAATTGGACTGCCTTCATAATCCATTCTCTGCTTCAACAATGTGCAATTCATTCTTTGCACCAGTCCCTAAACTGACTGTTCTTAAAGATAATCGTTGCTCATTTTTATCATTCTCCATCTTGAAATTATAATCTTTGTTGGTGTTTTTAAAATTTTTTTAATTTAATAAATCTTTATTGTTCAAAATATTACAGTTGTTCCTCATTTCCCCCCATATAGCTCCCCTCCACCTGGCTCCCACCCCACCCTCTGCCCTTACCTCCCCCTCTCCATTATCCTCATCCATAGATGTATGATTTTTGTCCAGTCTCTCCCCTTCCCCCCAACCTCTTTCCCCCTGAGAATTATCAGTCTATTCCCTTTCTGTGCCCCCTAATTCTGTTATATTCACCAATTTATTCTGTTAATCAGATTTTTTATTCACTTGATTTTTAGATTCACTTGTTGATAGATATGTATTTGTTTATAATTTTTATCTTTACCTTTTTCTTCTTCCTCTTCTTAAAGAGTACCTTTCAGCATTTCGTATAATACTTATTTGGTGTTGATGAACTCCTTTAGTTTTTTTTGGTAATCTTTTTTTTTTAATTTTGATAAATCTTTATTGTTCAGATTATTACAATTGTTCCTTTTTTTCCCCCCATATCTCTCCTCCACCTGGTTCCCACCCCACCCTCTGCCCTTACCCCCCCCCATTGTCCTCATCCATAGGTGTATGATTTTTGTTCAGTCTCTCCCTGCACCCCCCCTCTTCTATCTCCCCCTAAGAATTATCAGTCCACTCCCTTTCTATGCCTCTGATTCTATTATAATCACCAGTTTATTCTGTTGATCAGATTTTCAATTCACTTTATATTTAGATTCACTTGTTGATAGATATGTATTTGTTGTTCATAACTTTTATCTTTACTGTTTTCTTCTTCCTCTTCTTTCAGCATTTCATATAATACTGGTTTGGTGTTGATGAACTCCTTTATTTTTTCCTTATCTGTGAAGCTCTTTACCTGCCCTTCAAGTTTGAATGATAGCTTTGCTGGGTAGAGTAATCTTGGTTGTAGGTTCTTGCTATTCATTACTTTGAATATCTCTTGCCACTCCCATCTGGCCTGCATAGTTTCTGTTGAGAAATCAGCTGACACTCGAATGGGTGTTCCCCTGTAGGTAATTAACTGTTTTTCTATTGCTTCTTTTAATATTCTCTGTCTTTTGCTCTTGGCATTTTAATTATGATGTGTTTTGGTGTAGTCTTCTTTGGGTTCCTTTTGTTTGGGGTTCTGTGTGCTTCCTGGACTTGTAAGTTTATTTCTTTCACCAGGTGGGGGAAGTTTTCAGTCATTATTTCTTTAAGTAGGTTTTCAGTATCTTGCTCTCTCTCTTCTTCTGGCACCCCCATAATTCTGGTGTTGGTACACTTGAAGTTGTCCCAGAGGCTCCTTACACTATCTTCACATTTTTTTCTTTTTTTTTTCTTTTTTCTTTTCTATGTATTTTTTGCTTCTATGTATTTCAGATCATTGATTTGATTCTTGGGATCCTCTAGTCTGCTGTTACGTTTCTGTATAATATTTTTTATTTCAGTCAGTATATGTTTAATTTCTAGTTGGTTCTTTTTCATCTCCTCCTGAGTCTTGCTAAATTTATCCATTTTTTTCTGGGAAATTCTTAAAAAATCTTATAACTGTGGTTTTGAACTCTATATCCAGTCGTTTTTTTTTTTTCTTTCTTTCGTTTGTGATCTGTTCTTTAGTCTCCACATATTCTGCTGCTTCCCTGAATTGGTAGAGTAGCTTTGTGTGCTAGCTGTCCTATGTGGCCCAGTAGCTCTGCCTCCCGTTACCCAAGGTGGACACTTGTGGTGCACCCCTTTGTGAACTGTGTGTACAGCCTTGTTGTAGTTAAGTCTTGATTGTTGTTGGTATCATTGCGGGGGGATTGACCTCCAAGCCCATTGGTTGTGAGGATCAGCTGTGTCTGTGTATGCAGTTGCCTCCAGACTTCTGCCTTTCCCATGCGCACACGTGCGCGAGCTTCTGGAACTCTGCCTTTCGGTTCCCCTGAGTTTCCGTGCACTCTCGGGACCTGTATGAGTCTGGTTCCCCGGGGTCTTGCCTGAAACTGGGGTTCAGTGCAGTTGGACCTGGATTTCATTGCTGTTGTGAAGTTCTGTTTTCCTCCTGCTAGAGGAAGCCAGGCACAATCAGCAGTCAGCTCTCTGTGTGTGCACTTCTGCATGCACTTTTGCGAGCCCCCAGACTTCTGTCTTTGGTGGCTTCCCTAAGTTTCTGTGCACTCTTTTTACAACAGCCCAGACTCCCCCTATGAGTCTCACCTGGAGCTGGGGTTCAGTGCAGTTGGGATTTTCCGTATCCCTCCTGCTATAGAAGGTAGCCAGACCCTCCTCCGCCCGTCCTCTCCACGGGCGCATCTCTGTACCTCAGCTTTTTGCAGCTCCTCTGAGTCTCTGTGAGCCCCTCTCTTTCCTTCTAATTATAGAATTTCCACTCAGCCAACCTTTCTGTGGTTCTGGATGATGTCCGTTCTGCTTTTAGTTGTAGTTTTGAAATTGTTTTTGCGAGAAGGCAGTTTAGGTGTTCACCTATGCCACCATCTTGGTTTCTCTCTATCTTAAGTCTCTATTTCCATTCTGGTCTTTATTATTTTCTTTCTCCCACTTTGTCTTAGTTTGCTCTTATTTTTCTAGATTCTTCAGATGTAAGGTAAGAGTATTTGAGATTTTTCTTGACTCTTGTGGTCTTCTTAGAACTGCCTTTGCTATATTCCATAGATTTTGGAATGTGTGTTTCCATTTTCATTTGTCTCAAGATATATTTTTAATTTCTCTTTAACTTCTTTTTTTATTCATTGGTGGTTTAATGGCATTTTAAAAATATATCTTTTTACTGATTTCAGAGAGGAAAGGAGAGCGAGAGAGAAACATCAATGATGAGAGAGAATCATTGATCAAATGCCTCCTGCATGCCCCTTACTGGGAACCAGCCCACATCCCGGGCATTGTCCCCACCGGGAAATGAACTGTGAACCCTTGGTTCATAGGTTGACACTCAACCACTGAGCCACATCAGCCAGGCTAATAGCATGTATTTTAGCCTCCAGGTGTTATGTGTTTTTCCCAGTTTTTATCTTTTAATTGTTTTCTAGATCCATAGCATTATGGTAGAAAACAGTGCTTGATATGATTTCAGTCTTAAATGTATTGAGTCTTTTTGTGGACTAACATGTGATCTATCCTAGAGAGTGTTTCATGTGTACTTGAAAAGAATCTGTATCCTATTGTTTTTAGATGTAATGTTTTGTATATATTTACTAATTTATGTGGTATAATGTGACATTTAAGGCCAGAGTTTCCTTCTTAGTTCTTTTTCTTTTTCTTTTTTTAATTATGGTTGTGTGTTGTTTTTTTAGATAGAGAGGAAGGGAGAGGGCAAGAGAGAGAAACATCAATGAGAGAAATATGGATTGGCTGCCTCCTGCACACAATCTACGGGGGATCAAGCCCACAATCCTGGCATGTGCCTTGTCCAAGAATCAAACCAGTTACCTCTTGATACATTGGATGGTGCTCAATCCATTGAGCCACACTGGCCAGGCTCCTTGTTTTTTCTATTCATTGTTATAATTAAAATCTCTACCATTGTTAGTATATTACTGTTAATCTCTCCCTTTATTCCAGTTAATATTTGCTTTATGTATTAGGTATTCCTATTTGGAGTACATTAATGTTTACAAGTGCCATATTATCTTGTTGGATTTATCCCTTTATCATTATATAATGTCCTTCTTTGTTTAAAGTTTATTTTGTCTAATATTAATATTGCTACTCTAGCTTTCTATTCATTTTCATTTTCATGAAATATTTTTTTTTGGTCCCTTCTTGATGTGTGTCTTTAGTTCTGAAGTGGGTGTTTTATAGGCAGCATAGATATGGTTCTTACTTTACTTTTTTTTTTTTAATGCTCAGTTGATATATTTTTAGTGATTTTAGAGAGAGAGGAAAGGAGAAAGAGAGAAACATCCATGTGAGAGAGAAACATCGATTGATTGCCTCCCGTACATTCACCGATGGGGGATTCAACCCACAACCTAGGTATTTGCCCTGACCTGGAATCGAACCACATTCTTTTGGTAAATGGGATGACACTCCTACCGAGCCACCCGGCCAGGGCCATCACTCTTAATTATGTGTGTAAAACTCTGTGTGTGTGTGTGTGTGTGAAAATTAATGTATTAGAAAAAAGAAGAAAAAGATCTGGAAAGATACACACTGAAGTTTTATTTTTTATCTGTAATTTTCTAATTTTTATTTTTTAATTTATTTGAGAGCAAGGAAGGAAGAGGGAGGGAGGGAGGGAAGAAGGAAGGGAGGGAGAAAGAGAGAGAGAGAGAGAGAGAGAAAGAGAGAGAGAGAGAGAGAGAGAGATGGGGGGAGAGAGAGATTGATTTGCCTCCCACATGTGCCTCCATCTGGATATGTCCCTAACTGGGAATGAAACCCACAATTCTTCACTGTACGGGAACGGCGCTGCAACTAAGCCACCCCGGCCAGGGCTAATTCTTATGTTAAAAATTGTTTCTATAATTTAAAAAGTTTGGTGTTTTTCCCCTCTTATTTTTTATTGAGGGAAAATTGGTATATAACATTATGTAAGTTTCAGGTGTACAATATAATTTGACATCTGTATGCACTACAAAATGATTGCCATAAAAAATCTAGTTACTATCCATCACCACACAATTGATCTCTTCACTCATATTGCCCACCCCAAACCCTCTTCCAATCTAGTAATTAGCAATCTGTTCTCTGTATTTCTGAGATTGGGTTTTTATTTCGGGTTTTCTTTTAGATTCCACATATAAGTGAAATCATGTGGTATTTGTGTTTCTTCACCTGATTTATTTCACTTGGCATAATACCCTCTAACTCCATTCAGGTTGTTGCAAAGGGCAAGATTTTATTCTTTCCTGTGGCTGAATAATATTCCAATCTTTTTATACACCACATCTTTATCTGTTCATCCTTTTATGGACATTAGGTTGCTTCCATATCTTGGCTGTTGTAAATAATGTCACAATATATGGGGATGATACCCAGAAGTGGAACAGCTAGATCATATGGTAGTTCCCTTCTTAATATTTTGAGAGATCACCATACCTTTTTCCAAAAATATTGCTATTTTTTTAAAATTTTTTTATTAATTTTTATTAATTTTTTATACATATATCCCCATTGCCCCCCCTCCCTCCCAGGCATACCCCGACCCCCAGTGTCTGTGATCATTGGTTATGCTTATATGCATGCATACAAGTCCTTTGATAGATCACTTATCTACCTCACCTAACTTTAATCTTTCTGCTGTAATTTCACAGTCTGTTTGATGCTTTATGATTTTTGTCCTCCTGAGAATTATCAGTCTACTCCCTTTCGGTGCTCCTGATTCTATTATATTCACCAGTTTATTCTGTTGATCAAATTTTTAATTCACTTAATTTTTAGATTCACTTGTTGATAGATATGTATTTGTTGTTCATAATTTTTTGTCTTTTACCTTTTTCTTCTTCCTCTTCTAAAAGAGTACCTTTCAGCATTTCATATAATACTGGTTTGGAGTTGATGAACTCCTTTAGCTTTTTATTCTCTGTGAAGGTCTTTATCTGCCCTTCAATTCTGAATGATAACTTTGCTGGATAGATTATTCTTGGTTGTAGGTTCTTGCTGTTCATCACGTTGAATATTTCTTGCCACTCCCGTCTGGCCTGCATCGTTTCTGTTGAGAAATCAGCTGACAGTTGTATGGGTGCTCCCTTGTAGGTAATGAACTGTTTTTCTCTTGCTGCTTTTAATATTCTCTCTTTGTCTTTGCTCTTGGTATTTTAATTATGATGTGTCTTGGTGTGGTCCTCTTTGGATTCCTTTTATTTGGGGTTCTGTGTGCTTCCTGGACTTGTAAGTCTATTTCTTTTACCAGACGTGGGAAGTTTTCAGTCATTATTTCTTTAAATAGGTTTTCAGTATCTTGCTCTCTCTCTTCTTCTGGCACCCCCACAATTCTGATGTTGGTATGCTTGAAGCTGTCCCAGAGGCTCCTTACATTATCTTCACATTTTTGGATTCTTTTCTCTTCTTGCTTTTCCAGTTGAATGTTTTCTGCTTCTTTATGTTTCAAATTTTTGACTTGATCCTTGCCTTTCTCTAGTCTGCTGTTAGGACTCTGTATAATAGTTTTTATTTCAGTCAGTGTATGTTTAATTTCTAATTGATGTTTTTTCATCTTTAGTTGGACCTTTTCCATCTCTAGTTGAATCTTTTGCATCTCTAGTTGGTCCTTTTTCATCTCCTCTTGGGTCTCACTAAATTTATCCAACTTTTCTAGCATATTCTTGAAAAACCTTATAAGCATGGTTTTGAACTCTATATCCAGTCGTTTTTTTCCCTCCATTTCTTTTGTTTGTGATCCCTTCCCTTGTCTCGGCATTTTCACTATGCCGGGAAACTTCTGTGTTGGATTCAGCCTTATGATACCAGACGTGCAAAGTCGCAGAAGCCTCTGTTGAGCTTGGGATGGGTGGAGTCTCAGGGTTTAAGGGACCACCTTGCCTTCCAGTCGGCCCCGCCCTCCACGGCCCCTGAGTCTCACGTGACTGGGTAATCACTGGAGCAGTCCTTATGCATGGGCGCCGGCAGTGCCTCTAACCGCTGCCTTTCCGGCTCCCCTGCACACCAGGACCACACGAGTCTAGGTCTCCAGTGTTTCGCCCAAAACAGGGGTTTAGTGAAGTTAGAAGTGGCACAGTTGGGAGGGTCTGTCTCCCGCCCACTCGCAAAAGCCAGCAGCACAATCAGCAGTCTGTCCTGCACGCAGTGCCGTGCGCACCACCAGGCCTTTGATTTTTTGCGACTCCCCTAAATTTCCGTGCACTTCTCCCTTTTCACAGTCCAAAGTCCCCCCGTATGAGTTTCAGCTGGATCTGGTGTTTAGTGTCATAGGATAAGGGGTTCAATGCCGTTGGGAGTCTCCGTTTCCCTCCCGGCAGAGAAAGCCAGCCAGGTACTCCGGCACGCGCTCTCTCCTCGCGCGCGTCTCCGTACCTCAGCTTTTTGCAGCTCCTCTGGGTCTCCGTGAGCCCCTCTCTTTCCCTCTAGTTGTAGAACTTCCACTCAGCCAGCTTTCCTGTGGTTCTGGATGATGTCCGTTCTGTCTTTTAGTTGTAGTTTTGAAATTGTTGTGCGAGGCAGCAGTGTAGGTGTTTACCTATGCCGCCATCTTGGATTCCCCTCCAAAAATCTTACTATTTTTTAATCATGGAAAGATTATAAAGCGGTTCTGGATAGGTTCTCTCCAGCCACGTGTTACAGATGTTGTGAACCTTGGTGGTACAGCATTTGGAGCTTTTAATTTGTATGATTTAGTGTTTGGGAGGATCAGGTTGGTCCAGAGAATTTCTGGCGGGTCTTAATGCCTGGCCCTTTTTGTTTCTGTTTGTTGTGATTACCCAGCACAGGGTATTTGGGGATGCTTTGGGAATCTCAGACAGCATGCCACACCACTCCTGGCTAGGATGGAATGAATACGTTCTTCAGTCTGCAAACAACTGACTTTTAAAAGGCCACCTGGGGAACACTGCAGGACCTCTTTCATTCACCTGTTTCCCAGATTCATATGCTGAGATGTTTCCATTATCTCACAGTTTCCATGCTCAGGAATCCAGGCTTAACTGCATCCTCTGCTCAGGGTGTCAATAGGCTGCAATGGAGGATTCAGCCAGACTCCACTCTCATCTTCCAAGCTCATTCAGGTTATTAGCAGAATTCAGTCCTTGTTGTGGCAGGACTGGAGCCCTCGGCTTCCAGAGGCTACCTCCCTCTGTAGGAAGCTTCGGCATGGCTGTATATTCCTCCCAAAAAAGTTTCTTTTTGAGAAGAATAGAAATTTGATGTAACTGAATACTGTATTTTAAATAATTTCTTGTTTTAGAAACTCAAAATATTTGAGCTGGAAAGAACCAGTTATCAGTCCCTTCTAATATTTCCTTCTATCTACCTCCCAGCTTTGTGGATGCAAAAACTGAAAAGGAGAAGTGCTAAAGTGCTTTGCTCTAAGGTGATGTAGACTAGCAGAAGATTCATCTAGAGCAAGGCATTATCTGAATATCAGAAAGCAAGGAAGGCTTGAGAACATTGCTAAGAATCTGGGGTGGTTGTCGGGGGAGGAGAGAGGGGTAAATGGTGATGTAAGGAGACTTGACTTGAGATGGTGAACACACAGTATAGTGCACAGAAGTATGGAATTGTGCACCTGAAACCTGTATAATTTTGTTAAACAGTATCAACCTAATAAATTAAAAAGAAAAAGAATCTGATGTATTTTAAAATAGCCTTGTAATAGTTTCAACCCAAGGAATATCTAAAATAATCTTTAAAAATGCCTGAAAAAAAGAAATCTATTAACTGTCTTACAAATGTTTATTATTAAACACCTACTACTTTATCATCCACACTAGGATTTTGAGTGGAATAGCAAATATTCCTAGATTGAGAAAAACATATTGGGATATAAAGGATGAATTAGAATGTATAGGATAGTTGAAGTATTATCAGTGATATTTTTCTCAATTTTGACATCAGGAGACCTGAGGTAGTAATAATGGTAATAGCCAAGATTTATTAGCTACATATAATGTATTAAGCATTTTACATTTATTATAACTCTCAAGAACTTTATAAAGTAGGTACTATTGTTATCTGTATTTTATATTAGAGAAATCAAATCATGAAGAAGCTATGAAAATTGCCAGTTGTCTGGCCAGTAAGCGGAAGAGCCACAATTTGAACTTGACCAGACTTACTTCAGAGCCCACAGTCTTAACTACTGTACTGAGTCTGTAGAAAGATTAAAAACTGTATAGCCATATTTTCTAATACCATGACTCCTTCCTAAATAAGAAATGAGTCGAGGTTAAATATGAACACAAGAAAATTAGTTAAGCATAAAAATAAGGGGCCAGATCATATCTGGCAGTTGATAAGCACAGCTTTAGCAGGTTAAATGGAAAATGGTGCTTTCTATTCCATCAATTTTCTTACTGTGTATTATAGCTTAATAATTACAATATGTGCTTCAGACTAAGACCTGGGTTCAAATTCTGACTTCACCACTTCCTAGTTTTATGATTTTGGGCAAGTCAGAGGTCAGGAAATTGAAGCAGCTCTTTATTATTGTTGATTTGGATAGCCTGTGCTGATGGCTACATTTCTTTTTCTTTTCTTGATTAGGTGGATTTATTTAAAAAGAGTCTTCTGTTGATTCCTATTCACCTGGAAGTTCACTGGTCTCTCATTACTGTGACACTTTCTAACCGAATTATTTCATTTTATGATTCGCAAGGCATTCATTTTAAGTTTTGTGTAGAGGTAAGTAAATATAATGCCCATTTCCCCCCACCCCCACCCCCTTTATCTTATGATTGATCAGATATTATCTTAGCACTAGATACAATACCACAGAGGATCAAGTTCTCTCATAAAACCCCTCTGAAATGTTGGCAGAGGAAAGGACTGCCAAAGGACTCTCCAAGTAGACAGGTGGCTATCTATAATCTGGATCCTTTTTCTGAGATTCATTTGGATTTTATCACATTTCATTATGCCTTTCCCTTAACACTTTATCCAGATCTCTTTAGAGCTGGAATTTGCCTATATCTTCAAAATAACTTCTTTAGAATAAATTATAACCAAGAGACTCAACTGGCAAATGTGAGAGTGCAACAAGATGTTAGGATACAAAGCAAAAAAATTCAGGTTTCTTAATTTTTCTGCACTAGCAAGAACCAGTTAGAAGATGTGACTGAAGACAGACAGATTCTATTTTCAAAAGCAACAAAGACATTACCCAGGAATATACCCTAGCAAAAAAAGTTAGACATTTTTAAAGATGAAAACTAAAGTATTTAAAGAAAATCTGAATAGATGGAAAGATAGACACACTCAATATTGGAAAGAGATCATTTCTCCCCAACTAATATATACCAATTTCTGTCCTAGTTAGTTTCCCATCAGGATTTTGAAATAAACCTAATCAGCTTGTCATGGAATTTATATTTCAGAATTCATGTGCATGAACAGCTAAAATAGTTTTGAAGTAGAATAGTGAAGGATTACTTGGTCTACTACATGTCAAACTACATTATAAATTTTTTCTTTAAATTAAAGTTTAAAACTATTTATTGATTTTGCAGAGAAACATGAATTTGTTGTGTTCCACCCATCTGTGCATTCATTGGTTAATTCTTGTATATGCCCTGACTGGAGATCAAACCTGCAACCTTGGCATATCAGGATGATGCTCTAACCAACTGAGCTACCCAGCCAGAGCTATATCATAAAGTTTTAATAATGAAAACTATGTTTATATTTATTTAGGAATAGATGAGTAAACTGGTGGTACAGCATAAAGAATCTAGAAACAACTGATGCATATGTGGGAACTTAAGTGTATGATAAAGTTGGGAAAGGACAGGCTATTCAGTGTATGCCATTGGGAAAATTAGCTATCTTTTTGGAAAATAAAATATAGATCTTTACTTCATACTACTTAGGAAAACAAATTTCAGGTGGAATAATGACCTAAATATAAAACACAAAACTAAAGTTAGAATAAAATACAGGAAATGTTATGTTTTTAGTGTAGGAAGGCATTCTTATGCAGAACCAAAAGAGCAAAAGATACAAAGAAACAACAGACTTGAAGAAAGTGTTTGTGATATATAATAGACACTGTCTAGAATATATAAAGTACTTCTACAAATGATTAAGAAAAAGAAGGATCTAATAGAAATAGATAAAGGATAAAACATAATTTTTAGGAAAAATGCAGATAACCATTAAATGCATGGAGAGATGTTCAGCTTTACAGGGAATGCAAATACAGTTCCATTTTTTGCCTGTTATATCAGGAAAAATTGAATGGTATTCAGTTGGTAATGTGGGAGTAAGGAAACAGACATTCTCATATTTTCTGGTGGAATGTATATTTAAACAGTTGCAGTTTTAATCAGTTCTAAGTATCTTATAAATTATTGCATGCCAATTCTATTTCTTGGTATCTACTCCATAAAAATATGTATTTATATACAAGAATGGGGCATATACCAGGATATTTGTTGCAGCATTATTGCTAATAGTGAAAAATCCAAACAACCTAACTCTAGCTCTGCCAACAAATTAGCTAAAATATGTACATTACAGTCATACTACTAAGCTGGTCATTGCAGTTAAGAAGAATATAGTAAATCTCCATGTTCTAACATGGAAGATCTCCAAGACATAATTGCATAATTGAGTTTAAAAAAGCAAGTTGCAGGAATGATACAGTATAACATGTTTTTGGCAATAAAAATATATGAATAATATATGTGTGTACACTAGTATATGTGTGTATATATATACAAACACACACTTATGTGTACACACATAGATCTACTCTGCCTTTAGGGAGGTTAATTTAATTCATGAAAACTCTGCACCCTTTTTTTTTCCCTAAAGGAAGATAAATTATTTTTTAATATCTTTATTGATTTTTAGAGAGAAAGAAAGGGATAGGGAGAAAGAGAAACATTGATAGGAGAGCTGAACATTAATCAGTTGCCTACTGCACACACCCCACCAAGGATTGACCCCCACAATCCAGACATGGAATCAAACCAGCAACCTTTTGGTGTACAAGATGATGTCCAACCAACTGAGCCACACTGGCCAGGACCAGCTTTACTCTTAGAGAGATATACAGAGATGCATGAAGAGGCATGAGGGAAAATTTGAAACACCAGTAGGCTTTATCTTGGTAGAAATTTCAGGATTCTGATTTTGTTTAGTATTTGGAATGGATTTTAATTATAACTCGACAAATTGAATGACACTTTTACGTGCAGTTCTCAAAAATATGGAAATAGGAATGTTTTCCATTTAGTTTCAGTTATTAATGATTTCTTCCATGAGTTCCTTCCATTTACTGAGCTTCCATTTTTAATTTTCAAATTCAGCAGGTTGACTTACTGCTGAAAAAGTCTATCTCATTAAAAGTTCTTATTACAACATATATCAGTGTCCACAGTCTAAATGCATACCTGAGTACAGGGGGTCAGAGTCCTTCTTAATACTATGGAGTGAAAAGTCTGAAATAAAGTTGCGGCTTTAAACTTGTCCATGCATACTCTGCCCAGTGGTGGGCCACAGTCTCCTCTTCTGCTTCTGTGTGCTGCGGGCAGGTTCCATTTTTCATCAACTGATGGAACATAGCATCTGTGTTGTGGTTTCTTTTTAACCAGAATATAAGAAAGTATTTGCTGACTGAAGCCAGAGAAAAAAATAGACCTGAATTTCTTCAGGGTTGGCAGACTGCTGTTACAAAGGTAAGTATGTGATAAATATGAAAACCCAGGCATATCAAGAGGATGGAATTATCAGAGGGTTAGGAGTCTGTAAAAGCATTTTTAGACAGATGATGAAGACCCTGGAAGCTGCAGAGAGGCAACTCAAAACCTTAGTGTTCATCCTCTGGCTGCAGTTTCCCAGTGCTTGCTAAGAACAAATAAGTGTAGTAATTTCATCCCTGGGGCAACTGCTAATGATATGGTTATACTATTTTTATAATGATACGATTATTAAAAAAAAATTTTTTTTTGGTGGCACCTGCCTTTCCCTCATAGCTCTTATTTCCAGGAGATTCATATAGACCTAGAGAAAATACTGAAACAACTATTTGGATCTACTAAAGGGAGCAAGTACACTGAGCTACTTCCCAGGCAGTTGGGGAAGAGAGTGGCCTGGGTGTTCCAGTTTGAGCACAGTCTGGAAGCAGCACTGTTGGCCCATAGATACTTAAAGCTGGATATGGGGCACAGTGCTAGGGCAGAGCTCTCAATCCTGTTACATACACCAGTGTCATAGTTGATGGTCACTTTCATGTTTTCAAAGTGTTTTTGCTTGTATGATCTCATTTGAGGTAAGTAGGTCATTTAGGGATAAGTATCCTCTTTATTCTATAGATGAGAAAACTGAAGCCTAGATGTGACCTTCCCCCAAGGCCACCACAGTTATTGGTAGGGCCAGGTTCTTGAACTCAGGTCTGTCTGGATCATTGACACGTTATAAAGGAGGGTTTTGAAACAAATCTTTAACCCAAACCCAAATAGATAAGATTTATTTGTTCATCATTGAACTGAACCCAGTGCTAAATTTGAAAACTTAAGCTTTAGTTTTGTTTTAAATAACTTAGTATATTAGTTCAAACTAGAACTGAACTTGTAAATTTTCTGAATTTACCCAACTAAAATAGGTATTCTCTTAAATTTAATCATAGTCACCTTTCATATTCCCACTTAGGCAGGATACAGTAACCAGTTCTTTTGAAAACATTGTTTATCTTTATAATTTCTTTTGAAGAACAGGGCTGAGTTGTGTAATAGGAGATGAAAAGTGAAGACTGCTAAGCAGGATTATTACTGTCTAAGTATTCAGAGTCTGGGCACATGTTCTCTGATCCACAATTCCATTGTCAGTGTATACATAGCAAAACTATCCAAATGGAAGTTTTAAAATAGTGTTTTATTTTGTTTCCCATTGTTCATATCTAGGCAAAATATTGTTCTATAAATTGTGGTTCATTGATAGATTTTTTTCATGTGGCCAGATGCCTCCATAAAGTCAAACACTTTATTTTAAATACGTTTGCATTTATTTGAGAGAGAGAGAGAGAGAGAGAGAGAGAGAGAGAGAGAGAGAGAGAG
>JAAGEH010000045.1:45549270-45560943 GCA_011751065.1 Lasiurus cinereus | reverse complement strand
AGAGAGAGAGAGAGAGAGAGAGAGAGAGAGAGAGAGAGAGAGAGAGAAACATCGATTGGTGCCTCCTCCCATATGCACCTCACCTGGAGATTGAACCCACAGTCTGGGCATGTGCCATGACCAGGAATTGAACCAGCGATCTTTCGGGGCATGGGATGATGCTCAACCAACTGAGCCACACCAGGCAAGGCTAAAAATCAAACACTTTAAAAACCAGTGATATACACCAGCTGTCCTGGATAGAGATACATTTCCTGTCTCTTATTTTTTTATAAAAATAAATTTTATCTGAAGAGTATTATTTGGTCTTATTTTAATAATTTTGTTCCCCCCCCCCCCCAGTGTATTCCACAACAGAAAAATGACAGTGACTGTGGAGTCTTTGTGCTCCAGGTAAGAAAAAAAAATCTTTTCTTCAGAATTTACAATGTGTGAATTAAATTTTTGGGTTTAGAGCAGTGGTTCTCAACCTTCCTAAGGCCGCGACCCTTGCATACAGTTCCTCATGTGATGGTGTCCCCCAACCATGAAATTTTGCTACTGTTATGCATCGTGATGTAAATATCTGCATTTTCTGATGGTCTTAGGCCATCCCTGTAAAAGGGTCATTCGACCCCCAAAGGGGTCGCCACCCACAGGTTGAGAACCGCTGATTTAGAGAGTAAAGATGGAGTCCCCATGATGTGTACATGGTACAAACTATAGTTAACGGTACTTTTCCTTCCTCCCTTCCTTTCTTGTTAAGAAGCAGGGGTTTCTGTATTTTCAGATTTTATCATTAGGAAGAACCATCTTTGAAGACCAAGATGAATAATTGCTAACATACATGTCTTATCAGAGGTTATTAGTTATTAGTGAGCCACTTTGGATACTGATTTGAATTTGTCCAGATCATGGACCCTTGGCATTTGAAGAACTATATATTTTTAACCATTGGCAAGTGGTCTTTAGAGTAAAAACTATTTAGATTTTAAATAAGGGTCGCTTTCAAAGCTGTGCTTTCTCATACTGTAGGTTCCCTGAGTTATCAAAAGGATATTGAAAATTGTGTTACACATTATATATGTGAAGGAAATTATGGTGTATCATCCATGAATTTAGAGAACTGCAAAGATCTTGGAAGATGAGCTCATTTATATGACTCATGAATGTCTGGGATTTGAAAACAAATTCAAGTTCTCAGTTACAGGCTGTGTGAGGTCTAGTTGTACCTGGAGAAGAAATGGAGCCTCTTACCAGTTTCCCCTTTTCATAGTATTAAGTGGGGATGGGGGGACATCCCAGGCCATGTACTTACATGGAAGATTAACTTCATAACAAGTTTAAATAAATTTTAAAATGCTGCCCTAGAGTATTTGACTAGGTCTGCATCTGATAAAATACATTGGGCTGGAATGTAACTCCACAGGCTCTTTAAATGTTTCTGGGTCCTTTGCAGTACTGCAAGTGCCTCGCCTTAGAGCAGCCTTTCCAGTTTTCCCAAGAAGACATGCCCCGAGTACGGAAGAGGATTTACAAGGAGTTGTGTGAATGCCGGCTCATGGACTAAAACCCAGCAAGGCTGGGAAGTCTGACCAAGTTGGAGCAGATGGTTTGTTACTTGAATCTCCAAACACTTATTTGAATTCTAACAGATATTTCAGATCGGTGGTATTGGGCCACTATTGTTACCTCAAGTTTATTTTTAGCCCTTATTCATTTCTCTAACTACAATGTACTATTTTTTAATGTTCAGATTGGTTTCAGTTTTAACTTTATGAATTCCACATGTTCTCCCCACCCCATATTTAATATTTATTATCCAAACGCATGCATATAAACAGAGCATGCAATGCAGAGTATTAAAAAAACAACACAAAAAACCTAGATTTGGTACAGCTTTTGAAACTTAGATATGAACTGAATAGAAATTTCAAATATAATCCCAAAACCTAAAAAAGGTGGGATGTTTTTGATACAACATAACTCAGAGTATTAGGTGTTTCCTGGGCATAGAGGATAGCTAGTTGTTTTGAAAAAGCCAGTCCTGTCTTACTTTTACCAGCAGTACCTTTCACTGACTTCCCTCTCTGAGTCTTGGAACGTGAGTTGCATTCCTTTTGAAGGGTGAGAAGGAAGTGGCCAAAAACTAACTGGTGTGTTTTCTTCCTGGAGGCACATATGAGAAGAATTACAATAAATGCCTAAGGCTTTTGGTGGAACATTGAATTCCCTGGATTTTTGTTTTTGAACCATTAAAAAACTTAGTATCTATCAAACAAGTGGTCAAACAAATGAGAATTCAGCCTAGAGTAATTTATAAGTTGACACTTCCCTTGTATTATCTCCCATAAGAAATTAGGATTTGCCAGATACCTTTCTATTTCAAGGGTATTTAAAATATAAACATAAAACTGAAGACTGGCTTCAGGTCTTTTCAGGTGGGTTGGGGGAAGAGGAATGGTTATAGAGAAGACTTGATTCCTCAGGAGTACAGCAAGTGTCGTGGTCCGTCTCCCCCCCCCCCCCCCTCCCCTTTAGCTCTTTAGTGATCTCAGCAACGTGCAGGGCTCCTCATTTGGCCTCTGCTTGACCAAGGAGTCTTTTTTTTTTTTTTTTTTTTTTGGCTTCTATGAACCTCATCTTCTGGAGAAAGGCAGAAGTGGTCCTGTTCTTATACTTGGCTGCATTAGGATTAATATAATGGATCTTGCATCTTCAATCTAGCTATTTGTGGTATTTGAAAGGAAATAAAAATGCATGTTAAACTACCCAATTATCTCTTCTGAACTGGGCAGGAAAAACAACAGATATGTATGTAAGAAACTTAGAAGTTTGTATAGAAAAATGCCAAGAAAATGTCAGAAGACACTTGGGATCTATGCCTAGTTAGGTGTTGAAAATAAAAAGCTAAAATATGCAGTTTAACTTGGCCATAAGGTAAGGCTGACTGCCAGCAGTTGAGGGTGGAGTCAGACATGTTTACATGCAGGGTTCCCTCCCCAGACAGACCAGCACCAACACCAGTGTTTACAGTGTAAACAGCCCCAGCACTTTCCTAAGTCCCCCAAGACTCAAACTCTTTAGTATAAAACCAGGTCAGTATTTCTTACTGTGCTCCAAGTCTTTAAAAAGACAGATTAGAAGCACTTTATGCTGCTATAGATAGGTTTGTGTCTGCATTAGAATTACAATTTAAAATGGGGAGGACATCTTGAGAGTTTCAGTTTTCAAAGTATGCAAAATAAGATTTTTCTCAAATTTATACATGTTTACCTAATTTCTTTTGTAGCTATACAAAGTAGCCAATAATTAGACTATTGATTTAAAATGTCTTACACTTTTAGAGCTCCATATCTCACTTCCTTACTGACAGAATTCGGCATGCAGACTCTTAATTAGTGCCCAAAGCCTGAGTTGCCATTTCCTCCAGTCTGAGAAACTGTCATCATCTCCACATTGAGGCTCGCAGGGATGTTCATAGAGAACCTAAAGTGAGCTGTCCCAAGTCATTTCTCATTCACCTCCAGCTTTATGGGACACCTTGAGATGCATTGCTCAGCATGCTTTAGCCCAAATTACAAATATTTTAAGTCTGGTTAAAATGTTTCTCTGCATTCATGAAACTTGGTTTTAGCACACATAATCACTTAAGTGATTAGTTATAAACCTCTATTTAGCCCAAGAATGGCCTTTTTTCTTGATGTTTGCAATAATTGTTTCCTTGCAACAAAGACATTTTTTAAATATAGTTTGGGCTGTTGGTGGAAGGGACAGGCATTGTTTTTACTGTCACTAACTTGACCCTGAATTGTTGCCCACAAGGTGGGTAGACCTTATGCTTTTGGGGTTGAGTGCAGGCCTTATATAAACTAAAAGCTACTTATGATGCATCTTCAACAAGCTGCCCAGTTTTCTCCATCAGCAAACTTACCAGTTTGTAGCTGCTGCTTCCCAGTGATTTTTTTCTTTTGTTAAATGTATAGCAGTGAATATAGATTTAATTCTTTTAGTTTAGCTCTCACAAGAATTGTAGAGAACCAACCTTCTCTTAAGGAACCTCCTAAAGAAAAAAGAAGCACTTGCTCCTCGGTCCCCAAATGCCTTTTTTTTTTTTTTTAGCTTTGCATTGTATTTTCTATTTATCATTAAAGACGAGTTAACATTGGTCATCTTGAATTCATAGTTGGGACAAAACAAGAACAGCCAGCACTAGTCTAAGTTGAGTTGCCCTTTCTCTCTATAATTGTAGTTCACTGGTTTAGGAGATAACTGGGAGTTCTGGGTGGATCAGAACCATCAGGCGAGAAACAGTGTATTTATTGTGTGAATTAGACATAGTGACTACCTGCTCTGCTTACTGATGTTAAGAAACCAAACTAATCTGCAATTATAAAGCACATACTTATGTGCTGGGCTCTGCCTCCTGGCCAGTAGATAATTAAGAAGGCCTAGGGAATACCATCAGAGAAGTGCTAATTGTATTGGGGTTTTACAAAAGCAGACCTACACAAGCTGTTCACTTAAGAAGAACCTTTTGGTCAGAAAAAAGAATTTATTTAAAGGTGTGATAATGTAAAATGACTCAAACCTTCTAGCAAAAATATTTTTTTGAAAAATAAATGAAATGCCTTTATAAATGTGTGTTCTCTTGTATTGAATAACATGTACTGTTTGGTGAGTAGGAATTTTTCCAAGTGACATTTCAGTCATGACAGTACTCATTTATGAATATGACCAGTGTACGCTCCAAGCGGCCTACCCTTAAAAAGCACTGTCCAATAGAATTGTCCGCAGTGATGGAATCTATATATATATATAATCTATATACATAAAAGGCTAATATGCATCGTGTCCCCTTGGGAGTTCCACTGGAGACTAGGAGTTTGATTGCTTGCTTTGATGTGCACTGACCACCAGGGGGTGGCATGGAACAAAGGAAGGCCCTGATGTCTAGCCAGGCCTAAGGACCCTACCCATGCATGAATTTCATGCACCAGGTCTCGAGTTCTATATTTGCATCCACTACAGTTGCCACTAGCCACATGTGACTACTGAGTGTTTGAAATGTGGCTAGTATAAATGAGGAACTGAATGTTTTAATTTAATTAGCTACATGTGGCTAGTGACTACCATACTAGATAACTTCCAATCAAAATGGGCAAGCAAATTCTGCACATTATTCATAGATTCCCCACTCCCCCGAAACATAATCATAAATATTCCAGAGTAAGGGGTTCCACTGTCCCTCTTTATAAGTGAGGAAATGGGCATAGACGAGGATAAGTTGGTCCAACTTTATTGAAATCTGATACAGAAGTCACAGTTCCACATAGAACCACTGTCTGTGGTTTTATGGTCTGTAGAAATCTGAGTTATGCTTTACTAAAAAAGAATATAAAACACATTAAACTGAAACTATAGCGTAAAAAAAAATTTAAGTCAATCGTATGTCCTCACAAAATTAAAATATCTGCAAATGTTTGTTTCTTAAGCACTTACAAGTAATTATAGCTTTAATAAAAATTCAAGTATCCAGTTTCAATTTAATGAGAAAACCTATACTTACCTAGTGTCAAAGATGTTCACATTTGAGATACTTCAGCCTTTAGTTTCACAAACTACAAGAAGTTTAGAGATACTTTGTTGCTAGATGAAAAAAATCTCAATTATGTCAGGAAAAAGTATAGCAGTTTTAAATGAACAACAGAGACAAAGTGTCCTGTGAAAGAGGACTGGAGAAAGAAGATGTGGGATATATACACAATGGAATACTACTCAGCCATAAAAAAAAAGCCAAAATACTGCCATTTGTGACAACACAGATGGATCTAGAGAATATTATTCTAAGAGCAATAAGCCAGTCAGAAAAATCTAAGAACCATATGGTTTCATTCAGATTTGGGATATAAAACTGAAACTCAAGGACATGAATAGTAGTGTAGTGGTTGCCAAAGGGAATGGATGGGGTAGGAGATGAAGGGGACCTAATATACAGAGAGATGGAAGATTTGACTTTGGGAGGCAGGCACACAATTCAATATACAGATCTTGTATTGTAGAAATCTACACCTGAAACCTATATGATCCTATTAAACAATATTATCCCAATCAATTAAAAAAGATAAACAGTTCAACATACTATTAGAGAGAAATCACCTCTTGCCTTACAAATGCAAAGTAAATACTCTAGACTCCCCTCTCTGTGGAGACCGTTGCTATCAAGGCTCTGAAATTCAGTAAGCACAATTAGGAAAAAAACAAGACAGACTTCAACATGACAACTGGCCAAAACGTATTTCCTGAGTAAAGCATTTCTGATAGTTTTCGTTAGGCTCTTTTTTGAGACCTATTCCCAAGATCATTCTAAAAACAAAAACTAAATCTGATGGTCCTCACAGCAACCTTCAACATTTCAAGTTTTAACTAGTGTCCTGATATTTCATCTCATTTCCTATTGACAATGTTCCCCACTTCCCTTAGAGCAGTGGTTGGCAAACTCATTAGTCAACATAGCCAAATAATCTACAGTACAATTGAAATTTCTTCTGAGCCAAATTTTAAACTTCTAAAGCCACTTCTTCAAAATAGACTCGCCCATGCCGTGGTATTTTGTGGAAGGGCCACACTCAAGCGGCCAAAGAGCCGCATGTGGCTCGCAAGCCGCAGATTGCTGACCGAGCTGCAGTTTGCTGACCACGGCCTGAGTATTTGAGTTTCTTCATAATACAAACCAACCTTGGCTTTCTTTTTAGCTTTGGGTAGAACACACCTTTTAAAAAATGTGCTTAGTGAATACCTTCCAAGTCCTGTAACCTAATTTCCTGACATATAAAGCATGTGAGCAGGTTATATACCCTGGACTGTCTAAGGCTTACTTTTGCACCAACTCTTTAGAAAGTTTTCTTGACTTCTTAAGTTTGCCTTTAGAGATTAGCACTCAACATAGGGAAAAATTCAGTTGTCAAACATCTGTTCTTAATTTAGAGCAAAGATATACAATATCACAAAATTCCATTTATTAAACTTTATCTCAAGGCAACTTAAAATTTTTTTAAATAGTAATTACAGGCCCCAATGTGTAGAACATGAATCTGCTTACACACAAACACAGTAAACAAAATTGTAAACTTTTTCCAATTTTCCTAAAGACGTGTGGTGTTTTTGGCTGATAAATCAACATTACAGATAAACTCTGTTGCCAGGGAACACGATTTCTGACCTGGTAAGAAAATCATTCCAGTGACCTTACATATGCCCAATATTCTAAGACTAGAATTAAAGGCAGTCTTTTGGCTTCTGTCCTTTAATAATTTTCAGAGGAAAGCCATGAAGTGGTGTCTGGCTCAGCAGAGACACTGATCAAATATTTGTAAAAATGGCAGGTTTGCAGACCTTAGGTAATGTACATCAAATTCAGCAGACCACAGGAGTGAGTTTTTCATGATGGTGTTTGCTCACTGATTTTGGGCCAGTTTTCCATAGCCTCCTCTCCCAGCATCATAGTCCTGTCGATACTCATCTCGTACCTTATTTGAAAAGAACACAGGTTACAATATAGATAAGACTCCCACAAATATGTCAAACAGCTAAGCCTTTTCAGATATAATGTGAATGAACATTCAAGCAAAATATAATTTTTTAAAGCAACTGCCTTGCAGAATTATCTCAGGCTACCTAATAGTTTGGGTTTGTTTTTCTTTTTCCACACTGTCTAAGTCTATATAATGGCTTGTCTCATAGAGGAGAGCACCAGAATAGGTTAGACTTTGTTGCTGTAGCAAGCTTAAGTTGTTTTGTTTCTTACCAAACATCAGGTATATACTCATTCCCCACCATTCAAAAATAGCTCAATGCAAGGTACTCAAATTAGGCTATTTTTTAGTAAAAATAAAATTCAGTGCATTTTGCTTTTGTTCTAGACACTTGTGCATGTGGCAAATATCTTAACCCCTAGCAAAAGTCCAGTAATGTACAGAATATACCATTGCATTAGTTAAGAAAGTAATTTACTAATCTCAATGAGTGATTTGAGATTCACTTCAAGCCAAAGCTATAGGCACAAAGTTATTTTCAAAAGAGCAAATAGAAAGAGACAAAACACTTGTCATTAGGGCTGGAATTCCAGATAAAGGCTGAGCCCAGAGAATCTTCCTGCTTACCTGGCCTCCAGACCGTCCACGGCCATACTGCCTGCCCTCCTTAAAGCCTGCATCCCAATCTGTGCGAATGATCCGGTCATCCAGACGAGTTCCATTTATGTACCTCATGGCATTTTCTGCATCTGCTCTTGAGTAGTATCTTAAGTATAAGTATTAAGGAACACTCTATAGCATTTCTCCAAACCTTTTTGGAACTACAAAAACTCAACTAGATGGAGTTTAAAGACATCGGTTTGCAAAGGCCTGTTTGAGGTTGGTCCAGAAGCACTAGAGTCAAATATGACACTTATCTATAGCTACACTGATCATGATTTCCTGGGTAATCCTGTTAATAACTATTTGGTCCCATTCTCTCCATATTTTGATTGCAAAATATATATGTTCAGGGCAGGTTTATACCACAGAATGCATTCATCCAAGGAATCAATGTCATCCTTATTTGGAGCTGTATATTCAAGAACAACCTTAAGAGAGATCACAGTGCATATGGAATTGCTATTGTAATTCATTAGAAGACTCAGAAATGCTAATCTAGACATTTTGTCCTTGTCTTTAATTAAACAAGGAAACACTTGCTGAAATTCCAGTGTCCTGCACCCAGTAATTTGTTGAGTGAATGGAATGCATGCTAACAGGGCAAACAGAAAAACAATACTGCCAAGGCAGCTTCTCTCTTGGGTATTTGCCATTATGATTATTGATCTTTGACTTACAAAAAAAATGCAAAAATACCATACTTCTCAGAGACTGATTATCTTTGAGGAGGACTTAGTCTTTTGTGTTTTCATAGTTCTCCCTGTCCCCTGTGAACTTTTGTTACCAGAGGCAAAAGCAAAACATGGACATTCTGGTCCCTTGCATCTGACAGGAGAATGGAAGAAGAAGCTTGCAGAGCCCAGAAATTAGACACAAAAGTTAAAGTGGGGCTTCTGGTTCAAGCTGATAGTGAGCACATTTCCCTCCTTTCCTTCTCAAGACCCCCATTTAAATTAGGAAAGAAACATACACCCGGAAATGAGAAGAGGCTAGCAGCAGATGAGTGATTCAACAAAAGGCGATGGGAGAGTGTTCTTGGATGAAACAATATTAGTCTGAAATACTCTGAAGGAGCTTAAGAAGGAGACAGTAAACCCAGTTGGCTCTTACCAAAGCTGAATAAAAAGTGAAGCTACAGAAAGAGTTTAGATAACAGTCTCTACATGGGAAGACTTGCTAGCAGGAAGGCAATTAATCCCAGGCAAATACAAATCAAACGATAGAGTTCTGAACAAACTGTCTGGAGAAACTAGGCCACTATCTTGATGTTAGTTGGCCAAAATACAATCCCCTTTTTTTTCTGGCATTTGGTAAACCCAATATCCAAAGTTAAGGCAACTACTGGAGACAGCAGCTCTGCCTGGGTCCACAAAATCAACCTCCTTTCCCCTAATTCTGATTGCAAACCCAAGGATCACCAGCCCTTTATGGAAAATTTACAGCATAGATACAACCAAAAGAAACAGATCATTCAGGACAAGAAAAATATTTGAAGACATATTAGATCATGTTTTAAATTTCTCAGAATATAAAACAAATGACCAAAGAAAAAAAATATTAGGAAAAGAATAAACCCAGAAATTCCAATATTTAGTTTCCTGGGAGAGAATAAATGATTATAAATAGTTTTGGTTTTTATCTATAAACATCAAGCTATATGTATCTATACTAATAAGAGAAACATGCAAATTGACCATCACTCCACTACACCCACCAGCCAATCAGGAGGGAATATGCAAATTAGGACAAAGCTGGCAGCCATCCAGCTGCCCAGGTGCAGAGTGGCTGGGCAGGGCAGGAAGCCTGCTATGAGATAGAGGGGAGGGGAGGGGTGCTGCAGCCACAGCGAAGACCAAGACTGCAGACTCCGGAATCTGCAGCAAAGACAAAGAGGGCAGACTCTGGAGTCTGCAGTGAAGATGAAGGTGGCAGACTCTGGCTGGAGCCTGCTGCAAAGATGAAGAAGGCAGACTCCAACTGGAGCAAAGGCCTGGGTCCTGAGTGCTGGAGGAAAACCGGTGCTGGAAGGAAGGCCTATTGCACGAATCTCTTCATGCAACAGGCCTCTAGTCTAATATGAGTATGCCTAATATAATTATATACATCTAATATAATGAGATACATACTATAGAGCCATTTTAAAAAGAGGTAGACCTACATGTGCTAATATGGAACAATCACTAAAAGGACTGTAGTATAATGCTACACATACACAGGATTTTTTCTGGAGATACCCAAGAGACTGGTAATTGACTGTCTCTGGGCTTAGAATGATACTGTTCCCTTAACTTTTTTTTTTTAATATATTTTATTGATTTTTTACAGAGAGGAAGGGAGAGAGATAGAAAGTCAGAAACATCAATGAGAGAGAGACATCGATCAGCCACCTCCTGCACACCCCACACTGGAGATGTGCCCGCAAGCAAGGCACATGCCCCCAACCGGAATCGAACCCAAGACCCTTCAGTCCGCAAGCCGACGCTCTATCCATTAAGCCAAACCGGTCTCGGCTCTTCCCTTAACTTTTATTTTTTATTTGAGAGATATCAATTTGCTGTTCCACTCATTTTATGACTTCAATGGTTGATTCTTCCATGTGCCCTTGACTGGGGATCAAACCCACAACCTTGGCCTATCAGGATGATGCTCCAACCAACTGACCTGTCAGGTCAGGACTCAATGTGAGAGAAACATTGATCTCTCTCTCTCTCTCTCTCTCCCCTTCCTCTTTCTGTAAAATCAATAAAAACATAACTTTGAGTGAGGATTAAAAAAAAAATTAACTATAAACAAAGCATGGATTTCAAGAACAAAATGTACATGTTACCAGCTTTCACAATGTAAGTGTAGACATACTGGACAGAAGGTAAGAAGCAGATGAGAAAAGAAGGAACAGAGATAAATGTAAGGACACTAATTAGTGAATATCCTCACTAATTTTTTTTAAACAGGTGACTAACCACGCAGGTCCCACCCTCATCCAACAGCTACCTAAGACACAGGAAGGATACTCCACAAAGCAGAAACCACATGCTGTTTTCTTCATTTTATCCAGGCCCATAATGATTTTCTTTATGTCACCACTTTTGCTGAAGAGTTCATAGATTTGTTCTTCAGTTGTATAAAAGGAAAGATTTCCAACATACAATGTACAGCTTTTCTTCAGTAATTTTTCCTGTTCTTCATTGTCACCCTGAATTTCAAATAGAGAAAAAGTTAAGCAACACAATCTAAGAACAGGTATAAATTTTGCTTCAGGAATCAGCTTCTCTCATCATCCCAATCTACCACAAATACTCTGTGGGGGCTTGTAGGGGGGAAGGGAGAGGAAGGAGGGGAGAGGAGGAGAGAGAGGGAGAGAGAGAGAGAGAGGGAGAAAGAGAGAGAGGGAGAAAGGGAGAGAGGGAGAGAGGGGGGGGGAGGAGGGAGAGAGAGGGTGGGCTTGCACACTTCTTATTCTCAGCACTGGATTCCTTCTTTAGTGGTACCGGTTTAA
>JAAGEH010000045.1:45537041-45549260 GCA_011751065.1 Lasiurus cinereus | reverse complement strand
AAGGGTTCTGGGCCCGGGCCTCCTTACCCGGAAGTGCTGGTCCCGGTACTGGCTCAGCTCCACATAGGAGTCGCTGCGCAGCGCCTTCAGGAGGCCGCTGGACATAGTGCAGAGGTCGACGAGGACGCCGCCACTACGGGAAGAACCAGCGGACGCGGAGGCGGCGGAACCGGAAACGCGAGAGACGGGTTCTGCCGACCAATCCCAGCGCGGCAGTGTCGTCACCCGGCGGCGCGGGGCTCCGAGGTGGTCCGGCGTCCGGCGCCTCCGGAGAGAAGCCCGAGCGAGGCGCTCCGGGTTCCGGGTCGCTCCAACGATGGTTCTAAGGCGGCTGCTGGCCGTCCTGCTGCACAGCCCGCAGCTGGTGGAGCGCCTGGCCGAGTCGCGGCCCATCCGGCGTGCGGCGCAGCTCACCGCCTTCGCCCTGCTGCAGGCTCAGCTGCGCGGCCAGGACGCGGCCCGGCGCCTGCGAGGCCTCGCAGCCGGGCCCGCGGGGTCCCTGGGCCGCCGCGCCGCCCGCTTCAGAGACACCTTCGCCCGGGAGCTCCGCCGCGGCCTCCGGGAGCGCCCGGGACCACCGCCGCCAGGTAGCCAGCGCGGCCCGGGAGCCGGCCCCTAAGCCCGGGCTGGGCCGGGCCGAGATCGCCCCTCTCTTTCTGGCTGGACACGGGCCCCGGCGCCGCCAAGGAGGCATCCCCAGGCCTGGCCATGGCTGCTGCTCCTGACTCCTGCCGGCCTGCAGAGCTCCGCGCACGGCGAGCCCGGTGGCCGGAGCGGGCGCAGTGTGTGGGGAAAGCCCCCGCAGCCTGACGGAAAGGAAGGTACGCCAGGCCCTGACCCACCGCCCACAGAGAGCCATGGACCATGCCTCAGCCCGAAGGAGAGCCTGTCCTCCGCGCGTGAGACAAAAACTCCTGGCAGACGCCGCTGCCTCTACACCGATGTGGTAGGGCACTGCTTCCGGGGGGAGATCATGGATGGAAAGACCGCCCAGTAGATGCCAAAATCCTCCGATTAAATCTGTGAGCTGAGAAATGGATATGAGTGTGGTACTTCTCTGGCAAGATGGATGGGGGCTCCTCGGGATGGAGGCCCACGGGAGTGCCCGTCCACACACATAATTGAGTGCTTACTCTGTGTTGGCACTTGCTAATTGCACTCTGAATGGGTTATCTCACCTAATCCGTATCATTTATGGGCAAGGGTAGGATGCTTCTTAAGTTGCCCAGGGCCTTACAGAGCCGGATGTGAAGACAGGTGCTTAATTCCAGGTCTTGAGTCCATAATCCACCTGCTGTCGCATTCACCAGGCCTGATCTTCCAGGCTTGCCTTCCCACTCCTTACCGACACCACTGGGTGTTAGGACTACCGCCTGGCACAAAGGAACAAGCTACCTGGATTCCTGTTTCCCATTTTAGAGGGTCAGGTCATTTGAGGCTTCTGACTGGATTTCTGATCACCTCTGATTAGGCTGCACAGTTATTCCATCAGAAAGCCACAGAAGAAGCTTTTAGCCTGGCTGGTAACCAAACAGAATTTATACTCTGATAGTCACAGGAAGCTAGATAGGACTGGAGACCTACCCTGGGGATGGAGGAGCTAAAGTAGTTTGTCCTCCATTTTCCTCATGGTCAGACTTCTGATCTGGCATCCCATCCTCCAGTCTTCCCATCAGAGGTGCCATTTAATCTTCTTTGAGGCCAGAAGTCCCGTCCCTAATGGCCAAAGTCCTGGTTTGGCATCCTCCCCTCCCCTCCCATCAGAGGAGAAATCTTTCTCCCAAACTAGAGGCAACTCATTGGATTTTCCCTGGAGCCTGGCAATGATGAGCCTAAAGAACTTGTTCAGTCTACTGTCTTATCTGCTTCATTGGCTTCAGTCCCACCCATTGGTCTCTGGATATCAGAGTAGCACAATATTAGCAGTCCCCAGCCCAAATTCATGCCCTAACCATAAATAAGCATACTTGGTGTTCTTTTTCTAGAAGAGACAAAAAGGGAAGAAGTGCAGGAAGCAACGAAATGTCTAGACAAACTGGCCATTTAGTAAGGAAGGAAGGAAATCAAGAGAAGGGGGTACTTGCTTAATTTTTGTTGGAAGAGTGTATAAGAATTAAGTCACACACACGCCCTCATCTCCATTGGAGGAGTCTGGGTGCAGAGAGAAAACTGGGTCCTTTCTGCTCCTACTAGATGACTCCCCACTTCATCATAAAAGCCTCCAGTGTTTGTAGTCCGTGGCTTGCCTTCTCACCAGTTACCGTGTTACTGAAGAAACAGGCCAGGCCTTATTGCTGTTGCTCAGTGGTTGAGCATCAACCCATGAACTAAGAGATTCCCAGTCAAGGCACATGTCCCAGTTTTGGGCTGGATCCCCAGTAAGGTGGGTGCAGGAGGCAGCTGATAGGTGTTGTTATCTACCCCTTTCCCTTCCTCTCTCTAAAATCAATAAAAACATTTTAAAAAGAAAAGAAACAGACCAAATTCTTCCCATTGACAACAGTCTCCCAGCATGCCTTTCAGATTCTTCTAAGCTCTGCCTAAAAGGGAAGCAATTCATCCCTTATCCTACAGGGCAATTCCAACTCGCCTTTTGATGTCACACAGACACACAGTTTACAGACAAATTTATTAGAGCTCAGACCACCACAATTTACATGGACTGCTATGCCAACAGTTTCTCCAGGGACTTCATGGTTGTCCATCCAAGTGGGGAAGAGAAGAGGCAGAAACCCAGAGGAGTTTGGAGTTTGGGACCCTAGAGTCTTGGATGTCTCCAAGGTGGCCCTTGTTTTTATATCTATGGACAGAAATGCCATCTTTGGCTGCAAAATAAGTGCTTATAATTTGTCAGAGGTGATGCGAAGTACTAAGGGGTAGGAAGAAAAATCAGAGGTTCATATCAGAAACCAAAAAAACAATGAGTTGTCATGAGTGGGTCTCTAGAGTTTAAAGGAGGTAAATATCTGACAATGTGCTAGAGCCAGCTTATACTGTTTTATGAGAATAGATGCTTGGTATCTCCTCCCAACTTGGAGCCCAGTAACATCATTTTAGTAGTTTGAAATCAGCCATGTGGGAATATTGACACCACAGAAATTGGCAAATGCTACAAATTGGGGCATTTTTTTACTTTTTATATTTTGCCCCTGAGAGAACATTGCTACACATTTAGCAGTGTGCCACTGCTAAATTTTCTCTTCCTTGGGGTTGGAGTCATGAGGAAGATGTGGCGCTAAGATCCTAGTAGCAGTCATAGAACAGCATACTGTGATGGGTGTAACTCTAAGATGACCCAAGGCTTTAGCCAGCAGAAGGCAGACCTAGAAAAGGACTCAGGTTCGGTCATTTGTACAGGTGTGGTCTCCTGCTCTGTGCTGACCTCCGGCTCGCTCATCTCTGTGGCCTGTGTGCCTCTTGTTCTTATGAGATGGCAGAGGTGTGAGGAGGGAGATGAGGACAGGTGTAGAGCCACAGTTCCTCGTGTTCCCAGAGGACTGGGTAGAGAGTACCTGTATTGGGAGCAACGTACTCGGGTGCGATGGCTTCCATCAAAGCAACAGGTGTTGGTTTGGCATGGGGTTTGCTCTGCATCCTGTGAAGAGGGCTTTGAGCGTGGAGAGGGACCAAATCACATTTACAAAGAAAAGCTGCTGGGACCACCTGTTTATCCTCGAGTGCTGCTAGATGCTGACTGAGCATTGTGTATTTTCCACTCTCACTGGGGCAGGCTGAGGAGGGGCAATGATCCTTAAAGGGAGAATGATCCCTAAAGGATGAGATGCTGCAATGTCCCACTGCCGTTCAGGGGCAGGACTCTTTTGGTTGAAAACACATCCTGGCCAGTGTGACTCAGTGGTTGGGTATTGACCTATGAACCAGGAGGTCACAGTTCGATTTCCGGTCAGAGTTCAATACTTCATATGGGGTGTGCAAGAGGCAGCTGATTAATAATTCTCTCTCATCATTGATGTTTCTAGCTCTCGCTCCTCCCTTCCTCTCTGAAATCAATAATAATAATTTTAAATGTAAAAAACAACAAACAAACACTAAGACAGCAGACACCAAAGTGCAATTAAATATACCACCACACTCACTCCCACGCTTAAAGAGCTTTGGGAGAGACATGCCTCTCAGAGCCAGGGGACATGTGCTGCAGACCCAGGAATGACACAGTGTTTGCTGGCAGACACCTCAGAGATGCTCTGATCCATTGTACAGGCTAGAAACAGGCTGGGGGAGGGGAAGGAGCTTTCCTAAGATCACACAGTGAGCGGCAGACCAGGGACTAGAACTCCGGTCCACTGAATCTGCACTACCTACTCCCTCTCCATCCCCACACTGCCTCCTTCCTGGTGTCCAGGAAGCCAACGGGTTGTCAACACCTCAAGAGGCAAGGCATCCTGTAAGGTTTGGAGTTCAGTCAAGAATGTCATGCCAAGCCGAGATCGGTTTGGCTCAGTGGATAGAGCGTTGGCCTGTGGACTGAAAGGTCCTGGGTTCGATTCCGGTCGGGGGCATGTACCTTGCTTGCAGGCACATCTCCAGTGGGGGGTGTGCAGGAGGCAGCTGATCGATGTCTCTCTCTCATCAATGTTTCTGACTTTCTATTCCTCTCCCTCTCTGTGAAAAATCAATAAAATATATTAAAAGAAAAAAAAAAAAGAATGTCATGCCGAGACTGGTTTGGCTCAGTGGATAGAGCGTCGGCCTGCGGACTGAAAGGTCCCAGGTTCGATTCCGGTCGGGGGCATGTACCTTGCTTGCGGGCACATCTTCAGTGTGGGGCGTGCAGGAGGCGGCTGATCGATGTCTCTCTCTCACTGATGTTTCTGACTTTCTATCCCTCTCCCTTTCTCTCTGTAGAAAATCAATAAAAATATATATTAAAAAAAAAGAATGTCATTAGCAGATCATTGTCTCTTCACAACCAGGTGCTATTATATACTTAAAACATCACTGTTTTCTGGAAGGAATAGGTCAGGGACCAACATTCGGGACCAATTGGTTATACCAGATTCTTTGGGACACCAGGACCTTGGCATCAGGACTGTGACTGGTCAGATCTTTGGTCTTGGAGGGGTTAAGGGTGCCAGATTATCCAGAAAGTAAAGCAAGGGCTGTGCACAGGAGAGACAGTGGTGGGAATGCTGGAAGGGAAGGGAAAAGGAGAGAGTCAGACTCTGTCCCAGCCCAGCTTCCCAAAGAGAAGGTGGAGTGGGGCCTTCATCTACGACCATGGATTCTGTCATGTTTCCGGCTTCTCCCCCAGCTCTAGGATGTGAAGGCTGAGATGATTCCTCCAAGCCTCACTCAGTAGGGAGGACATGGCTGGTGGGTCTTCTAGGGTCAAGTGGGGAAACACAAGTGTCTCACTCTTGATGGGAAAGCTGCAGTTCTCTGTGGCAGGCCGGATGGTGCCAGGGGTCACCACAAAAAGGCGGCAGAGCCATGGCCCACCGGCCACCTGGCAGGCTGGTTGTCTGGTGAAGTTGCTCAGGGTTTGGCACAGGACCGGATCCTCAGTCCCACCCATTTCCATCACCTCCACAAGTGACCCTGGAGCCGGGAGGTGTAGGAGGTGCCGTGGGGGCATATAGGTGTGGGTGAAGAAGAGAGTGTAGTGGGTAGGTACGCTGGGGGACACAGGTGCGTGAACCACCCGCTCCAGGTGCTCCAGGCTAGGCACTAGGCCCCCCTGGTGCAGGCAGCCAAAGAAGAGGGCACCCAGGACATTGAAGAGAACCAAGGTGCCCTTGCAGGGCACAGGTTTGGTCTGAGGACTACAAAGCAGGACCAGGGGCACGATCAGGGGGATCAGGAACCGAGCTTCCTGGTGGCTGAAAGCAGACAGCAGTGCGAGGGGCGTGAAGTAGAGGAACAGGAGGTAAGAGTCGGGGCTGGGCAGCAGACTCCGGGCATCCCACCCCCTCAGGGAGTGCATTTGTGCCAAGGCCTTGAGGCAGACTCTCAGCTTTTGCCACCCGGCCCGCAGGGCCTGGGCATGCAGCATCCCAAAGAGCAGGAAACCATTGACTGCCAGGTGAGTGAGCCGCAGGTGTGTGCCGTGCCTCTCCAGGTTTTGAGGATCCAGGTTGTATTGCAAGAAGTTGGCAGGTGTCAGGACCAGGGTATTGGGTCTACTAGTAAGTGAGTCAGAAAAATACCAGCTGTCCACGGCCACAAACAGTGCTGCTGTGACGGTCGCTCCTGGCAGGAGCCCCAGCGTTGCCTTGGCCAGTGACTTGAAGGCAAAGTTTTTGGCTCCGCAAGTGCTCCAGAGGAACACAGGAACCAGGGCAAAGGCCGGAAAGGTGGGCCGGTTGAAGAAGCCAGCAGCCAGGATGCTCCCAAGAAGCCAGCTGTGCCACCACGAGCTTGGTGCGGGGCTCCGAGTTACATGGGGAGATACCAATACCAGCAGCCATGCAAAGAGCAGTCCCTCGATGGCATTGGAGAAGGTCCTTGTGTAGAAGACCAGGGTGACATAGGATCCAGACAGCAAGACCAGGGCATTCCAGCGCTCTGCCCTCCACAGCGGGGCCAGGTGGTATACAGCCACGTCCAGGGCAAAGGAGAGGGCAGTGAGGAGGAGCCGCGGCCCCACCAGCAGCATGTAGCCACTTACCAGGCCAGGCCACGGTCCCAGTTCCTTCCAGAGCTTGAGCAGCCAGAAGGCAAAGCCAGAGGTCAGCAGTGGGAAGACCACCGTGCGGCAGGAGCTGCTGGGGTGAAACTCCCAGGGCCGAGCGCCCTCTAGGCCCAGGATGTCCTCTGCGGAGAGAAGTAGGGGTGAACCAGTCCCAAGCTCAGAGACTATGGTAGACACATATTCCAGGAAGGCCACCTAGATCTTCCAGCCCCCTAATGTCCACTCCCCGAATCAACCCTGGGACTGTGAAGATGGTGCACTTTCCTCTTCTGATTTGTCTATGTCACAGGCCACAGCAGAACATGAGACAGGGAGATGATGCAGATGGGCCTGATATAATCACACGAGCCCTTTAAAGGCAGAAAAGGACGTCAGAGATTCAAACCATTAGAAGGATTTGATGATGCACCACTGCGGTCTCAGATGGAGGAAGCCGTTGGCAGGGCATGATCTAGGAGCCGAGATAAAGCCCCTGGCTGACTTTTAGCAAGGAAGTGGGAACTCTACTTCCGTCACTGAAATAAAACAAAATTCTTCCAACATAAAGAATGAGCTTGGAAAAGGACCAACTAGAAATTAAACATACACTGACTGAAATAAAAAAAAATTATACAGAGACCTAACAGCAGACTAGAGGAAGACAAGAATCAAGTCAAAAATTTAAAATATAAAGAATCAGAAAACACTCAACTGGAAAAGCAAGAAGAGAGAAGAATCCAAAAATGTGAAGATAATGTAAGGAGCCTCTGGGACAGCTTCAAGCGTACCAACATCAGAATTGTGTGGGTGCCAGAGGAAGAGAGAGAGCAAGATACGGAAAACCTATTTAAAGAAATAATGACTGAAAACTTCCCACGTCTGGTAAAAGAAATAGACTTACAAGTCCAGGAAGCACACAGAACCCCATATAAAAGGAATCCAAAGAGAACCACACCAAGACACATCATAATTACAATACCAAGAGCAAAAGACAAAGAGAGAATATTAAAAGCAACAAGAGAAAAAGAGTTCATTACCTACAAGGGAGCATCCATACGACTGTCAGCTGATTTCTCAACAGAAATGATGCAGGCTAGACGGGAGTGGCAAAAAATATTCAACGTGATGAATAGCAAGAACCTACAACCAAGAATACTTTATCCAACAAAGCTAACATTCAGAATTGAAGGTCAGATAAAGAGCTTCACAGATAAGAAAAAGCTAAAGGAGTTCATCAACTCCAAACCAGTATTATATGAAGATAAAAAATTATGAACAACAAATACGTATCTATCAACAAGTGAATCTAAAAATTAAGTTAATTAAAAATTTGATGAACAGGATAAACTGGTGAATATAATAGAATCAAGAGCACAGAAAGGGAGTGGACTGATAATTCTCAGGGGGAAAGGGGTGAGGGGTGTACAGGAAGAGACTGGACAAAAATCATACACCTGTGGATGAGGTCAGTGGGAAGGAGGTAAGGGCAGAGGGAAGGGTGGGAGCCGGGTGGAGGGGAGCTATGGAGGGGAAAAAAGAGAAACAAATGTAATAATCTGAATAATAAAAATTTAATTTTTTAAAAAAAGGACAAAAATAGCTAAGTAGTCTCCCCAGTATCAGGTCCCCCCTTCCTTCTTAGTCTCTTCAATGGGACATTTGGTCAGGTTGGAAGGTGATATTTTTCAGCTTCCTTTGCAGGCTAGGCGTTGCCATGTGCTACATTCTGACTGATGGGATGGAAATGGTATGAGACTTCCAAAAATGCCCCTGAAGAAAGCAAGGATGTCCATCTCTTCAGTGGCTGGAAAAGACTTGGTTGTGGACTTGACGGCGGGAGCTCAAGCAGCCACATTGAACCGAGAGGAGGAAGCCATGTGCCCACAGCATCTGAGAATCCTTGTGGTCCCTGGCAACCAACCATCCTCATGATGTGCTCTACACCACCTGGCAGGTAAGTCCTAACAATTGAGCATCCAGGTCTGGATCCCCTCAGCCCTCAAATAAAACTACAGAAAAGTTTCGTCAGCTCAGATTATAACCCTGTGCACGTTTTCCCAAGCTCTGAGAAAGCCCAACTCAAATCCTTTGCCGAGAAATTCAAAACAGCTTTTCTTTTCAATAACCTCTATTGTTGGTCCAAACAGGAAAACACCAACGAGGCTGGCATTCCATTAGTACCATCCAGAAGGTCAGTGTCACCAATCAGGAAGGAGTTGTGAGGTTCCCCCCCCCTCGAAAGTTCTTACTCCAGAGAGGCTCATTGGTTTTCTATTCATCTGTGTCTCCCTCCCCACTGGACATCCAAGCAGCTCCAAACCAGACTTTGCTGTGACTTATCATAGCCAGGCACGGGGTACTTTACCTGCCATGACCTCAGGCGACTGGAAGAACTCATCTGGGTGCACATAGCCCGTCTGTGGAAGGAGACACCACACCAGGCGGAGCAGGCTGAGGCTGCCCCACAGCACCCTGGGTGCCATCTTCAGGTCAGGGTGCAGCCAAGACATCGGGCCAAGAGCCTAGAAATACTTCTCAGCTACTACAGATGTCACTCTGGACCCACAGATCTGCATCTGCTGAGGATAACATTTGTTAGTTATTATCATGCAAATTATAATATGTTCAATCATTTGAACAAGCTCTGAAGGGATCTGTGCAAAATTAAAATGATAAGAGTCACAGCCGCTATCTACTAAGTACCTGTTAAGTGCCAGAAAGATGACACTTATATCTCATTGAATCTTTCCACCATTTGGAACAGTGGGTCTCATGATCTCATTTTACAGATAGGGGAACCGAGACAGCTGTTGAGTAAGCTGTTACTTGCTAATCATATTTCCTAAGTGTCTAAATACAACATTTTCGAGTAGAATTAGGATGCCCTCCAAATCTGGGTCTCACAGCCCCAATCCTGTTCATAGCTCCCATCCATAGGCAAGCACGGCAGCCTGTCTCTTGCAATTCTATAAACTTGGGAATTCTCAATGGATTCCATCCAATTCCCTGCCATAAAATGCACCACATCCCACTCTATTGTTTTCAGTCACTCCCTCCACCTTTCACACACCATGGAACCTTTATTTTTTTTATTTTTATTTTTTTTTGGAAAGCCTTGTTGTTATTTTATTTTTATTAAATTTATTGGCATGACATTAGTTAATAAAATTTTATAAGTTTCAGGTGTAAAATTTTATAATACATCACCTGTATACTGTATTGTGTGTGGCTTCTGTACATCCTTGGTTATCAGATGTCTCTTCAGTTTGTCTTCAGTTGGTTATTCATGTTGGCTATTCTGCATTTTAGTTGTGATTCCAGATTGGTCCTGGGAGAAGGTGAGCTTAGTTTCCATCTACTCTGTCACAATCTTGGATCTCTTTTTCTTCTTCCTCTTCTAAAAGAGTACCTTTCAGCATTTCATATAATACTGGTTTGGAGTTGATGAACTCCTTTAGCTTTTTCTTATCTGTGAAGCTCTTTATCTGCCCTTCAATTCTGAATGATAGCTTTGCAGGATAGAGTATTCTTGGTTGTAGGTTCTTGCTATTCATCACGTTGAATATTTTTTGCCACTCCTGTCTGGCCTGCATAGTTTCTGTTAAGAAATCAGCTGACAGTCGTATGGATGCTCCCTTGTAGGTAATGAACTCTTTTTCTCTTGCTGCTTTTAATATTCTCTCTTTGTCTTTTGCTCTTGGTATTGTAATTATGATGTGTCTTGGTGTAGTCCTCTTTGGATTCCTTTTATATGGGGTTCTGTGTGCTTCTTGGACTTGTAAGTCTATTTCTTTTACCAGATGTGGGAAGTTTTCAGTCATTATTTCTTTCAATAGGTTTTCCATATCTTGCTCTCTCTCTTCCTCTGGCACCCCCACAATTCTGATGTTGGTACGCTTGAAGCTGTCCCAGAGGCTCCTTACATTATCTTCACATTTTTGGATTCTTCTCTCTTCTTGCTTTTCTAGTTGAGTGTTTTCTGATTCTTTATATTTCAAATTTTTGACTTGATTCTTGCCTTCCTCTAGTCTGCTGTTAGGTCTCTGAATAATATTTTTTATTTCAGTCAGTGTATGTTTAAATTCTAGTTGGTCGTTTTCCATCTCTAGTTGGTTCTTTTTCATCTCCTCTTGGGACTTGCTAACTTTATCCAACTTTTCTAGGATATTCTTGAAAAACCTTATAAGCGTGGTTTTGAACTCTATATCCAGTCCTTTGTTTTCCTCCATTTCTTTTGTTTGTGATCCCTTCCCTTGTTCAGCATTTTCACTATGCCAGGAGAACTTCTGTGTTGGATTCAGTCTTATGATACCAGACTTGCAAAACCGCAAAAGCCTCTCTGTTGAGCTTGGGATGGATGGAGTCTCAGGGCTTAAGGGACCGCCTTGCCTTCCAGTCGGCCCCGCCCTCCATGATCCCTGAGTCTCATGTGACTGGGTAATCGCTGGAGCGGTCCCTGTGCGCGTGCATGCTCTCTCGCAGTGCCTCTAGACTGCTGCCTTTCCCGCTCCCCTGCACTCCGGGACCATATGAATCTGGGTCCTCAGGGTTTCGCCCAAAACAGGGGCTTAGTAGAGTCAGAAGTGGCACAGTTGGGAGGGTCTGTCTCAAGCCCAATCGAGAAAGCCAGCGACATAATCAGCAGTCAGTCCTCTGCGTACCAGACTTCTGATCTTTGGTGAGTCCCCTAAATTTCCGTGCACTTCTCCCTTTTCACAGTCCAAATTCCTCCTATATGAGTTTTGGCTGGATCTGGGGTTTAGTGTCTTAGGATAAGGGGTTCAATGCCGTTGGGAGTCTCTGTTTCCCTCCCGCCAGAGAAAGCCAGCCAGGTAGTCCGGCACCCGCTCTCTCCACGCCCTTGTCTCTGTACCTCAGCTTTTTACAGCTCTTCTAAGTCTCTGTGATCCCCTCTCTTTCCTTCTAGTTGTAGAATTTCCACTCAGCCAGCACTCCTGTGGTTTTGGATGATGTCCATTCTGTCTTTTAGTTGTAGTTTTGAAATTGTTGTGTGAGGCAGCAGTGTAGGTGTTTACCTATGCCGCCATCTTGGATTCTCCCCAACCTCTCCACCCTGGAACCTTTAGAACAAGCATGTCAAACTCGTGGCCCACAGGCCACATGCAGCCGACAACAAATATTTTTGTGGCCCAGCCAGTATAACGGTATGTAAGAAACATTTTTAAAAATATTTTATTGATTTTTTACAGAGAGGAAAGGAGAGAGATAGAAAGTCAGAAACATCGATGAGAGAGAGACATCGATCAGCCACCTCCTGCACAACCTGCAGTGGAGATGTGCCCGCAAGCAAGGTACATGTCCCCGACCGGAATTGAACCTGGGACCCTTCAGTCCGCAGGCCGATGCTCTATCCACTGAGCCAAACCAGTCTCGGCTGTAAGAAACATTTTAATAAAAATTTTGTAACTTAATTTTTACAAAATCCTATTATACATAATCTTATCTAATAATAGACAAACATGTAAATTAACTGTACCTCTGCTACACCCACCAGCCAATCAGAAGTGATATGCAAATTAACCCAACAAAGATGTTGGTTAATTTGCATACACAGGCCCTGAGCGACA
>JAAGEH010000045.1:45481113-45536641 GCA_011751065.1 Lasiurus cinereus | reverse complement strand
CCCAACAAAGATGTTGGTTAATTTGCATACACAGGCCCTGAGCGACACGGGTTGGGCAGAACTCTTGAGTTGTCCATGATAATAACACAGGTATTTTACCCCCTATACACCCCCTCAGGGCCTCTGGGCAGCGTGGGTAGATGGGGCTGGGCCAGAGTGGAAATGCAGTGCTGGCAGCCAGGGAAAGGAAGGCCCATTCTAGCACGAATCTTCGTGCATCAGGCTTCTAGTTATTAATAACAAACTACAATGCTCACTAAGGACTGATTACTATAATCTTGTTGCATTCATTTCCTTTATGGGCCTTATGCGCAGGCGCACCATTTCTCCCCACTAATAAGAGCAGGGAATCTTTTAGCAGCCGATGGCCACATCATTAGTCTTGGACTGACTTGTTTGGTCTGCGCAACAGGAAATATTTTGCTTTGGGAGAACAAAAAAATAGGTTTATTTGTGTTATGCTTATTAATTTGTGCAGTTATTCTGTGTTTGGTAAATTAATGTTCAAGAAAAAAATATTAATTTTTATTAAAATGTTCTATTATTTTATGTTAACGATTACTCATTTATTTCAGCCCTTCGTATTCAGCATGTCTATCAAAATAAACCCCATGTTTCTATGAAAATTGAAGCTTTTGTTTTTTTGCAGCCCACATAAACTTACACCTTGTTTATTTGGCACGTGCTTGCTCTAGAAAATGAAGAGAACTCACTTCTAGTATCTAATTGTGGATGTCTCTCCCCTCCCCTTCATATGTTGAAATCCTAAAGCCTGATGTAATGGCTTCAGGGAGTGGGGTCCTAGAGGGGAGGGGATTAGGTCATGAGGGTGGAGCCATCATGAATGGGATAGTGTTTTCCTAAATGAGCCTCCTCAGTGCTCCCTCACCCCATCTACCATGTGAGGGCACAGCCAGAAGCCACTGGCTATGATCCAGAAAGAGATCCTTCACCATGCTGCTTCCTGGATCTTGGACTTCCCGCCCTCCAGAACTGTGAGAAATAAATGTCTCTTGTTTATAAGCCACCCGGCCCAAACAGACCAAGAACTTACTTATGTGACACCTCTTGCTAGGGATGCTCGCTTGCTTGGTGGACCTATCCATCAGCACCCATATGCCATCTCTGGGAAACAGAAAAACAAGTTTGACCACAAGTTTGTCACTTCTTCAAAAATACCCATGGTGACCATTTCCTGACTTCTTGGCTTTGAAATTTTAAAGCCTGGCCTTAAACAGCGATGGTTCTCAGGTATGATACATCCTAACGAACAAGGCAAAGTAAAGCAACAGAACAGGAATCTGGCAAATGTCAACAAGGACATCTTAATACTGTGGACGATAAAGGGGGTGCATTCATAAGTTACAAATTCCTGTCCATTGCTCCTGTGCATCCAGTTTAACACCTTTGAAATGTCAAAAGCCGTACTCCCTCCTAGGGGTAACCATCTCAAGAGAGCCTAATCTTGTTAACTGTCCTGTGATCTGATCCCCACTTTGCTTTCTCCTCACCTTCACTTAATCTTCCTTTAATTCCCTCCTTAATTCCAAATGCACAAAAGAAACTGCAAACTGTCGTTTATCTTGAGCATTTTACTTTCTGCCAATTGTCAGTTTGGCTCAAGTAAAATATAAAAATTATTTACAGGTTTGGCCCTGCCCGGTGTGGCTCAGTTGGTTGGGCATCATCCTGCGCTCCAAGAGGTTGCCGATTCTAATCCTGGTCAGGGCACATCCCTTCTTTGTGGCTTCCATCCCCAGTGGAAGGCATGCAGGAGGCAGCCAATCAATGTTTCCTAAACCTCAGTTTCCTCATCAGGAAAGTCAGATAACAATATAAGCCTCATGGGATTGAGGGAGAATTAAAGAGCTGACTGGTGGATGGACTTAGTGCACGGAGCTTGCATAAGTGATCAATCTGAGGTTGCCATTCCTGCTTTTAGTAGAGGCACAGATAATAAAATCCTGGCTGCTTCCGCTGCTTTAGGAGAGCCTCAGAATAGCACTTCCCCTGGCGATGAAGATAAACAGGATTTGGTTAGTATCACTACTGTATTAGCATAGGCAGGTGGTTAGTTAGGAAGAGAGCACATGGAATTGACCATTAAGCTGATGCATTGGGGAGCTGAATTAGACGTTGAGCCTGATTCACTAGGAAGCTGCAGCATTCACAGGGTCCCCAGGTGACAGCCCCCTTCTCCAGTGAGGGAACTGAATCCCCTGAATGGGCAGGAAGAATCTGCTACTGGTCATTAGCCGGGATGACCCGATAACTGAAGGAGGAATGAAAACAGCAGAGGAGTCTGGACAGTGTGGCTCAGTTGACTGAGCATCCTCCCATGTCACCAGTTCAATTCCCAGTAAGGGCACATGCTTGGGTTGTGGGCTTGATCCCCAACAGGGACCTGCAGGAGCCAGCTAATTGATGTTTTTCTCTCATTGATGTCCTGCCCCTTCCTCTCTCTCTAAAATCAATAAAAACATATTTAAAGCCTGACTGGCATGGCTCAGTGGTTGAGCATTGACCTATGAACCAGGAGGTCATTGTTCGATTCCCAGTCAGGGCACATGCCCAGGTCCCCAGTGTGGGGCGTGCAGGAGGCAGCCCATCAATGATTCTCTCTCATCATTAATGTTTCTATCTCTCTCTCTGCCTCTCCTGTCCTCTCTGAAATAAATAAAAATACGTTTTAAAATAAATAAATAAAAACATATTTAAACACAAAACTAAAACAAACAAACAAAAAAACAACCAAAAAACAACAGCAGGGGAAATGTCTTTGCAAGCCACATGCCCAGCAGAAACCAAGATGGTGGGGGAAAAAAAAAAAAAGCCCTAGCCTAGCTCAGTGAATAGACCGTTGGCTTTCGGACTGAAGGGTCCCGGGTTCGATTCTGGTCAAGGGCATGTACATTGGTTGTGGGCACATCCCCAGTAGGGGGCTGCAGGAGGTGGCTGATCAATGTTTCTCATTGATGTTTCTGACTCTCTATCCCTCTCCCTTCCTCTCTGTAAAAAATCAATAAAATATATTTAAAAAATTTATCTCTGTCTTTCCCTCTCTTTTCCACACTATCTAAAAATCAATGGAAAAATATCCTTGAGAATTAAAGAAAAAAGAAGAAACCAAGATGGTGCAGGTGGAGGTAAGCACGTGTGTAACAGAAACTAGATGATGCAGCAGAACTTTGGGGCATGCACAATAGGAGCATATGGGCAGAGCCCTGCACTGATGTAGATAGTTACAGGAAAAGCCTTGGCTGTGAGCCTGCACTGCTTTCCCTCTGCAGCAACAGAAGTTCAGCCAGGGGAGATCTGCTTAGTTCATCTATTCCTCCTTTCCCAGATAATGATATTCAGAATTCCCACCGAGAACTACATGCCTCACCCCATACCACCACTTCTCAGTGATAACATTATGATAGAGACCTTAACCTGGACAGAAACCAGAGGTCCTATGGGAGGATTACTCCGGTGGCCCAGTTGGTGAGCATGTGGTATTTATATAGCTGTATATGTTCTTCATGCATGTGCCTTGCCATGCCTGCATGCACTGGATTGCAATCTTTTCTTTTTATTACACACACACACACACACACACACACACACACACACACACACACACAATTTTGTTGATTTCAGAGAGGAAGGGAGAGGGAAAGAGAGATGGAAACATCAATGATGAGAGAGAATCATTGGTCGGCTCTTTCTGCTTGCCCCACACTAGGGATTGAGCCCGCAATCCAGGGATGTGCCCTGACCTGGAATCAAACTGTGAATCCTGGTTTATAGGTCCATGTTCAACCACTGAGCCATACCGGCCAGGCTCTTTTTCTTTTTTTTGGTCCAATTTGTTGGAATAGAGTTGTTCATAGTATTTTTTAACAATCCTTTGTATTTCGGCCGGGCCTGTTGTTATTTCTCCTCTTTCATTTCTGATTTTGTTTATTTGGGTCTTCTCTCTTTGCTTCTTGGTGAGCCTGGCTAGAGGTCCATCAATCTTGTTTATCCTTTCAAAGAACCAGCTCTTGGTTTGGTTGATCTTTTGAATTGTTTCTTTGGTCTCCATGTTGTTTATCTCTGCTCTGATCTTTACTATTTCCTTCCTTCTGCATACATTGGGCTTTTCTTGTTGCTCTCTTTCTAGCTCTTTGAGTTGTAGGTTTAGGAAATGTATTACCATTGTTTCCTGTTTTTTTGCAGTAGGCTTGTAGAGCTATGAACTTCCCTCTCAAGACTGCTTTCACTGTGTCCTATAAATTTTGTATCATTGTGTTGTCATTGTCATTTGTTGCCATGATGTTTTTTATTTCTTCCTTGATCTCTCTGGTTACCCAGTCTTTGTTTAATATGCTGTTTAGTCTCCATGTGTTTGATTTCTTTATATTGTTTTTATTGTAGTTGATTTCCAGTTTTATGTCACTGTGGTCTGAGAAAATGCTTGATATGATTTCTATCTTCTTGAATTTGAAGAGACTTTTCCTATGACCCAACATATGGTCTATCTTTGAAAATGACCCATGTGCACTGGAGAAGAATGTATATTCTGTGGCTTTGGGGTGAAATGTTCTGAAGATGTCAATTAATTCCATCTGGTCTAGTGAGTCATTTAGGATTGATGTTTCTTTTCTGATTTTTTGTTTAGAGGATTTGTCCAGTGGTGACAGTGGGGTATTAAAGTCTCCTACTATGATTGTACAGGCTCTTTTTCTTGAATAAACCCTTTTGGTGATGGAATACATACTTGACTTTTTTTTTTGTAATTAAATCATTTTGTTGAAATTATTACACATGTCCCCTTTTCCCCCATTGACACCTTCTAGCCCTCCCCCACCTCCATTCCCACCCCAGGCCTTCACCACCTCCCCCACCTTCCCTATGCAATTCCCCAGTCAATTCTGTGCTTCTATGTCTCTGGATCTGTTTTGTTCATCAGTTTATTTTGTTCATTAGATTCCATATATGAGTGAGATCATGTGATATTTGTCTTTCTCTGACTGGCTTATTTCACTTAGCATAACATTCTCCAGATCCCTCCATGCTGTCTCAAAGGGTAAGAGATCCTTCTAGTTTACTGCCGCATAGTATTTCATGGCATGCGAATTCTTTATATGAATTTTTTTTCCTGCTTACTTCTTTTAAAAATTAAAACAAATTTCAATGACAGTTGACATTCAATATTATATTAGTTTCAAGTGTATTAGATAGTGGTTAGACATTTATATACTTATGAACTATATTCCCTATGTTGTACTTTATATCTGCATGATTATTTTGTAACTGCCAGTTTGTACTTCTTAATCCCTTCACCTTTTTCACCCAGCACTCTAATCCCCCTCCCACCTGGCAACCATTAGTCTGTTTGCTGTATCTATGAGCCCGTTTCTGTTTTGTGTGCCACTTTTTTTAAATTCCAATTATAAGTGAAATCACACAGCATTTGTCGTCCTCTATCTGACCTATTTCACTCTGCACCATACCCTCCAGGTCCATCGGTGTTGTCACAAATGGCAAGATTTCTTTCTCATGGCTGAGTGATACTCCATTGTATGTATGTATTGCATCTTCTGCATCCAATTGTCCATCAGTGGGCTCTTAAGGTGCTTATGTATCTTGGCTATTGTACATGAACTGTCCTTCTTTGTCTCTTGTAGCCTTTGTTTTAAAGTCTATTTTGTCTAATGTAAGTATTGCTACCCCAGTTTCTTTTTTTTTCACGTCCATTTGCATGAAATATTTTTTTTATCCCTCTGCTTGTGTCTTTTGATCTGAATTGGGTTCCTTGTAGGTATTACATGTATGGGTCTTGTTTTTTTCTCCATTCTTGTCTTTTTAAAAATTTTTATTTTTAATTATAGTTTATATTATATTAATGTTACAATTCAATGTTATTTTGTAACCACCATGTCTTTGAATTGGAACATTTATTCTATTTTCATTTAAAGTAATTATTGTTAGGTATGTAGCTATTGCTATTTTATTATTCTTACTTTTAATCTCCCCCCCCCCGGGGGGGGGGGGTGGGGGGGGTGCCTTTAACATTTCTTGCAAAACTGGTTTGATAGTGATGAACTCCTTTAGCTTTTTCTTGTCTGTGATTTTTTGCTGACGTCTGTACTGCATTCTGACCATATGGAGTCAGAGGTGGCTGTCGGGCAATAGGCTGCTGTCTGGAGGAGGCTATTCATATACTGAAAGAGCATCACTGCCAGCTAGCTGGGCAGGAGACCTGGAAGGGGACCTGGGCAGACTCTGAGATGGGCACCCTCCCCTTGTACTTGTCCCTACCATTTTGCAGAGCTTCTCAGTCCACAACCAGCAATGCCACCCCAGCAAAACTCCATCCTGCACCCACTGCTTTTCTTTGACCATGAGTCTCATAAACTGATTTTATCCACCCACTCCACACCATTGGCCCCTGGTTGCCCTTCTTTTGGACCTTGTGGTTCCGAGGCCTCAGTCTCAATTCTGGTCATCCTTTGAGTCCAGACACTTGCTTCCCTTCCCTTCCACAAGAACATAATAAATAAATAAACAGGAAGAAGGAAAAGAAAAAGAAAGGAAAGGAAAGGAAAAGGAAAGAAGAGAAAAGGAAAGGAAAGGAAAGGAAAGGAAAGAAAAAAGGACAATGATTAGCAGTCTAGCTTGTCTGTTGTTTGGGTAAGCACCCCCTCTGGAGCCTGTGTGCTTCAGAGGCCATTCAGAGCCCCAGATCCAAACCAGGAGGTGAGTCCTCACTGGTAATCCATACCCTTTGTTATTGATTGGTGTCGGAAGGTATCTTTAATACTGTTCTCATCAGTGGGACTCGATGGAAAGCCTGCTGACGGGCTTCTGGAAAAGATTTCTCTGGTCTTAAAAAAAGATGCACATTCAAATCAAACCCGCTGCAAATCCACGAGGACGGCTAGAATCAAAAAGCAGATCACAACAAGTGTTGGTCAAGATTTGGGGAACCAGAGCCCTCCCGCATTCCTGGTGGGGGTGTAAACAAGGTGCAGCCACTGCCCAACAGCCTGGGAGTCCTCTCACCGGTCAGTACAGTTACCATGTGACCAGCAGTTCCATTCCCAGCTAGAGACCAAGGGAAATGAAAACATTATGCCCACACTAAACTTATACACAAGTGCTTATGGTAGCATCTTTAATAATAAAAGGGTAATATGCTAATTAGACCGGACATCTTCTGGACGACCTTCCTGATGAAGCCAGGGCAGAGGGAAGCCAGCCCAGGTCCCGGGTGCCAGAGGGAAGTCCGTGGCAGCAGCTGGGAGGCCTACTTCTGAGCGACTTTTCGTGCACTAAGCCTCTAGTTACTCATAACAGCCAAAATGTGGAAACTCAAACCTTCAACAAAGGTAGCATCCCTCCATCCAATGCAACAGAACCGGCCCTCCGCTATTCTGCATTGTTTCCACTCCAGCGTCATTGCTGGCTGTGCTTATTATCATGTGGAGCCAGAACCAGCTGTGGCCTCGACTAGACCTGGCTTGCAATCCTTGCTGTCACTTGCTCAGGGCAGAAGAGCATTTCATCTCTTTCCAACCCCATGTTCCCCCTGCTATCCAATGAGGGTAACCAGAGCGCCGGCTTCAGGGCTGTTGGGAAGATGAAATGACTGTAAAAAGCCAGCCTAACAAGTGGTTTCTTGGATGTTCTGTGTTGCTTCCCCTGCCAGGGCCCAGAGAAGCCCTCCCTTAACCCTGTTTCCGCAGGACCTGTGCCCGGCTTTGCTGGGGCCTTCAGACGCCCCGGGGTCCCATTCAGATTCGGCCGAGTCCCCTCTCCCCTTCCCCCCCCACCCCATAGGCCGGCTGCGGGGCCGGGGTGCAGGCCAGCGTCGGAGGAGGCGGCCGCCCCGCGGGCCCTGAACTGAAGCAGTGCGGGTGCTCTGCAGAGCGCGCCCGGCCCGCCGCCGCTCATTCCGGAGCTCCCCAGGCCGGGGCCTGGCTGGACCAGGGGTCCCGGAGGCTGCTTCCCGCAGGGCGCCGAGGGCCGGGGACCCCCCATCGGGCGTGGCAGCTACTCACCTCCACCCGGTCCCAGTCTTGCGGGTGCGGCGGGCGCGGGCCGGTCCCCCGAGGCTGCGGAGCGCGGAGCCTTAGAATGAATGGGTGGCGCCCGGGGCCGCGCGCACTCGGCCGTGCGCCAGGGGAGCGGGCGCGGACCACCCCAGGCGCCTCCCGCGCGCAGGTGCGGGGATGGGTGCGGGCACGCAGCGGGGAGCCGCGGGGTCCAGGGAAGAGGAACCCGCTGCTCCGGGCGCGGGGCGCGGGGAGCTAGGGCCGAGATGACATCAGCGCGGCGGGAGGACGGAGGGGGCCGCCCGTGAGCCCAGACACTGGTCTCCCCCCCACCCCCCAATCGGAGGGCCCCGGCTCCGGTGCACCCCCCTTCTCCCGCGCCCACTGAGCGCGCAGCACCACCCCGCGCTGGGGACACAGCTGGGGACCGGGAGGGCCCAGAAGGGCGACCATCGCCTGGTGGCAACGTCGTGGCAAAGCTGCTGGGTCCTCGCTTCCCGGGGAGGGCCGGCAGGGTTTCGTTTATTTTTATTTTTGTTCATTCTCACCGGGGGATGTTTTCCCCTGGATCTTTTAGAAAAAGTGGGGAAGAGGAGGAAAGACAGAGAGAACGATGGATTGGTTGCCTCCCCAAGGGCCTGCCCTCAAACCGGGGGTCCTTTGGTCTGAGCCTGAGGCTCTGTCCACCGAGGCACACGAGCCGTAGCTAAAAAGTGTTTTTATTAATGCCAGAGAGCGGGAAGGAGAGGGAGAGAGCGAGACAGATCAGTGATGGAAATAATGGACAGGCTGCCTCCTACACGCCCCCTCCTGGAGATGAGTCTGCGATCTGGGGATGTGGTGGTGGTGGTGGTGGGGGAAGTGTGGGGGGCGAGGGGGGGGAAGAGGCTCCACAAGTGACCTCCTGGTTCACAGGTCATTGCTCAACCACTGAGCCACAGCAGCCAGCGGGGCTGGAGCAGGTTTTAAAGATGCAGGGGGTGGGAGTGTTGGAGTAGCGGGAAGGAGGGGAGGGGTCCCTGTGCAACAGCCAAAGGGCTCTTCACCCACTGGAAATGTGCAAGGACTGTCCCTCGAGACCAAGATTTCACTCCAAACCCTGGGGTCTATCCCAGGGGCAGAGGGTGAGAATGGCTCTGAGTCCATATTCCTGTTTGGTGTCGCATTTCATTCTAACCTGGACTCTGGGCCGGAAAATATTCTGGGGAGCCCCACCCTGGCAGCATTGGAAGGTGTGGCTGTGGCCGCCTCCTTGTTCTGGCAGTCCCCAAGGACCGGTGCTTACCCCTTGATTAACAGAGAATGCAACAGAGCATTAGCACACAGGGGATTGGGAAGAGAGTAAGTTTTCCTGATGAACTAACTGGCCTGTATCACTTAACCATCCATGACCTCGGTTAAATGGGAACTCTGCTCTGTAGGGGGGAGTTTTGCAGTTTTAATAGTTTTTTTTTTTAAAGTATGTTTTTATTGCCCTAACCGATTTGGCTCATGGATAGAGCATCGGCCTGCAGACTCAAGGGTCCCAGGTTCGATTCCAGTCAAGGGCATGGACCTTGGTTGCAGACAGATCCCCAGAGCGGAGTGTGCAGGAGGCAACTGATCAATGTTTCTCTCTCATCAACGTTTCTAACTCTCTATCCCTCTCCCTTCCTCTCTGTAAAAAAATCAATAAAATATATTTTTTAAAAAGTATGTTTTTGATTTTAGAGAGACAGGAGGGAGAGAGAGAGAAATATCTATTGGTGGCCTCCTGCACGGTCCACTACTGATATTGGGGTTGGAGCCCACAATCCAGGCATGTGCCCTGACTGGGAATCAAACTGGCGACCTCTGGGTGCATGGAATGATGCTCAACCACCTGAGCCACAGGGGCCAGGGCTTTGTTAATAGGTTTTGTTTTTCTTAATTTCATAAATCTTTATTGTTCAGATGACCACAATTGTTCCTCTTTTTTCCCCCTATAACTCCACTCCACCTCGTTCCCATACCACCTTTTGCCCTTACCTCCACCCTCATTGTTCTCATCTAGAGGTGTATGATTTTTATCCACTCTCTTCCCACACCCCCCACATCCCTTTCCCCCTGAGAATTGTCAGTCCACTCCCTTTCTATGCCCTTGATTCTATTAGATTCAGCAGTTTATTCTGTTCATAAGATTTTTAATTCACTTGATTTTTAGATTCACTTGTTGATAGATATGTATTTGTTGTTCATAATTTTTATCTTTACCTTTTTCTTCTTCTTCCTCTTCTTAAAGAGTACCTTTCAGCATTTCATATAATACTGGTTTGGTGTTGATGAATTCCTTTAGTTTTTTCTCATCTGTGAAGCTCTTTATTTGACCTTCAATTCTGAATGATAGCTTTGCTGGGTAAAGTAATCTTGGTTGTAAGTTCTTGCTGTTCATTACTTTGAATATTTTTTGCCACTCCCGTCTGGCCTGCATCGTTTCTGTTGAGAAATCAGCTGACAATTGTATGGGTACTCCCTTGTAGGTAATTAACTGTTTTTCTCTTGCTGCTTTTAATATTCTTTGTCTTTTGCTCTTGGTATTTTAATGCTGATGTGTCTTGGTGTGGTTTTCTTTGGATTCCTTTTATTTGGAGTTCAGTGTGCTTTCTGGACTTGTAAGTCTATTTCTTTCACCAGATGTGGGAAGTTTTCAGTCATTATTTCTTCAAATAGGTTTTCAGTATCTTGCTCTCTCTTCTTCTGGCACACCAATAATTCTGATGTTGGTATGCTTGAAGTTGTCCCAGAGGCCCCTTACATTATCTTCACATTTTTGGATTCTTTTTGCTTTTCCAGTGGAGTGTTTTCTGCTTCTTTGTATTTCAAATCTTTGACTTGATTCTTGCCTTCCTCTAGTCTGTTGTTAGGTCTCTTTATCATATTTTTCATTTCAGTCAGTGTATGTTTAATTTCTAGTTGGTCCTTGTTCATCTCCTCTTGGGTCTACAGAGTATTTTAGCTAAATTTATCCATCTTTTCTAGGAAATTATTGAAAAACCTTATAACCATGTTTTTGAACTCTATATCCAATCATTTGTTTTCCTCCATTTCTTTCATTTGTGATCTGTTCTTTTGTTTCTGCATTTTCACTGCTTCCCTGAGTTGGTAGAGTAGATTTGTGTGCTAGGTGTCCTATATGGTCCAGTAGCTCTGCTTCCCTAGTTACCTGAGGTGGACTCCCTTGGTGAATCCCTTTGTGGACTGTATGTACAGCCTTGTTGTAGTTAAGTCTTGATTGTTGTTGGTATCACTGGGAGGAATTGACCTCCAGCTTAATTGGCTGTGAGGATCAGCTGTGTCTATGTCAGGAGAACTTCTGTGCTGGAGTCAGCCTATGAGATAAGACTTGCAAAACTGCAAAAGCCTCTGTTAGGTTTGGATGAGGTGGAGACACAGGGCTAAGCAGACAGCCTTGGCTTCCCATCAGCCCTGCCCTATGAGGCCCCTGGATCTGTATCCCTCAGTAATCACTGCAGCCCTCTCTGCATGCACCCCTACATGCCTCTAGCCCTCTGCCTTTCACTGGTCCCCTGAGTTTCTGTGCACTCCAGGGACCCCTATGAGTCTGGTTTCCCAGGGCCTCGCCAAAACTAGGGTTCAGTGCAGTCGGGAGGTTCCATCTTCCTCCTGCTAGAGAAAACCAGCAAGCAGCACAATCAACAGTCAGTCCTCTCTGAGTGCATTCACACACATGCCTCCAGATCTCTGCCTTCCACGGTTCCCTTGAGTTTCCATGCACTCCTCCCTTTTCCCAATAGTCCAGACTCCCCTTACCCGTATGAGTCTCACCCGGAACTGGGGTTCAGTGCAGTCAGAACTGAGGTTCAGTGCAGTCGGGAGTTTTTGTCTCCCTCCTGCTAGAGGAAGCCAGCCAGGCACTCTGTCACCTGTTCTCTCTATGCATGTGTCCCCGTACCTCAGCTTTTTGCAGCTCCTTTAAGTCTCTGTGAGCCCCTCTCTTTCCTTCTAGTTGTAGAATTTCCACTCAGTCAGCTTTCCTATGGTTCTGGATGATGTCTGTCTGTCTTTTAGCTGTAGTTTTGAAATGGTTGTGTGAGGCAGCAGTTTAGGTGTTCACCTATGCCGCTCTCTTGGTTTCTGAGCTGTTAATAGTCTTGACAGTGGTTCCCTGAGGCAAAGGTGTCTGGTGAAGAATGAGAGTGAGGGATGCCCTCGTTAAGGACAGCTGCAATAGTCCTTCCCATAGTGTGCATGCAAAGACCCAGACAGCCACTAACCAAAGCAAGGTTGGTGCCAGCCCGCACATTTGTCTGGAGCATCCTTGAGGACAGGAATCTTTGCCCCCATAAGATTCTTGGGCAAGGAGGCCATTCTCTCATCCTGTAGGAGTGTGGTAGGCAGTTAGACAGACATAAGCAGAGCAAGGGCCATGGACTAGGTACAGAAAGTCGCCAGGGCCCTGGGTGCCTAGCAATGAGCAAAACTGGAAAAATAAAAGCCTGCCCCCAGGGTAACCTTTCCTGGCATGTCGCTAGTATGGAGTAGAACCCTGAGGAGGAGGAATATGGAGGGGGAGAGTGACTTCCTGGGACTCCCAGGTCGGCCCTGGCATAACCACGCCCTTAAGTCTTAACTCCTAGGGAAACATGTAGGCCTCTGTAGTGTTTCAGCTCCAGGCCCAGAAAAGCAGCAAAAACAGACAAGCAAAGCGGTGGCTGACACCAGGACCAGCTGCATGGACTAATGAACCCCTGCCCAATCAGTAGAGACCACGACCCTGAAAGGACACACTTTGGAAAGCTGGTGACGATTCTATTAGGATCCACCCAGGGACCTCCAGATAAATGCCCTCCAGCCAGAGCACCCAGCATAGCTCTCTCTATGGGGCAACCTTCTCCAGGCTCCTTTCCCTCCACTCTCTCTGTCTCCTAAGGCCCAAGGCCCCTCTTTCGCCTCTGTAACGTGGTGCTTGGGCCCATTTCTTCTACAGCTCATTTCTTCGACCTCTGTGGCTTTCCAAATAAATGTTCTTTTATAGCTTGAGCCTTGGCTCTGAATCCTTTTAAGCCAAAACTCAAATACCAAGGTTGCTGAACCCAGATCCAATGGCCAATACCGGTGCCCCTTTCGCTGACCACAGGAGGGCGGGCCTGGCCTAAGTGTATCCCGCAAGGCAGGAGTGAAGATTCTTCTCCGCTAAAACCGTGGTCAGCAAACTGTGGTGGGCCTTCCACAAAATACCACGGCCTGGGCACGTCTATTTTGAAGAATTGGCGTTAGAAGAAGTTTAAGTTTAAAAAATTTGGCTCTCCAAAGAAATTTCAATCGTTGTACTGTCGATAGTTGGCTCTGGTGACTAATGAGTTTGCCCACCACTGCGCTAAAACATCGTGGACCCATCTGCTCTCACAGGCTTCCTTGCTCAGCACTTTGCAGCGTCTTCTGGATTCATCCTCAGAGAGACCCTGGGATCATACTCCCATTTTATAGATGGGGACAGTACTAGCAAAGTTCCAAAAACCCACCACGAAGGCCTGCCCAGAGCCGGAGAGGATTCTAGTCTAGGCCTTCGTCAGGGTCCCTAACGAGGAGTTTACCTACAGCTCCCCTTTCAGAGAAAAGTCGCAGCGGGACTCGCCTCCTTCAGCCTGGGGCAAGTCAGCGCTGCGGGCCTGCAGCCCGGTTTGGGGCAAGTTGCCTGCGAGAATGGGGGAGTCCATAGCTCCCCTGCCTGCTTCCCAGGCTCTAGCTTCTGATGGTCTCTTGGCAGCTGGCGAAGGCAGGAATGGTAACAATGACCTTCCCCTGCTTTACCCTCCCCCCTCGCCCTTTGACCTCCTTTCACTCATCCAGAGCTGCTCGGCCGACTCACCCTCGCGCTGCCTCTGGGCTGCACCTGCGGCGCTGGCGGCGTCTGCACCGGGGGCGCGAGGCTGCCCGGGGGTGGGGGGCCCGGGAGCCGCCGGGAGCCGCCGGGAGCCGCCGGGAGTCGCCGGGAGGTCCCGGGAGGCGTCCGCACGGCCCCTCTCTGCAGGGTCCCGGGAATTTCGCACGCTCCGCAGTGCGCCGGGGGGGGCGGAGGCGGGGGGGGGGGCGGTGGGGGGGGGGGGGGGGGGGGGGGCTGCCCAAATGCGCCGCCCGGGGCCCGGCGGCGGGCTGCGGCCACGGGCCGGGAGATGGTGGAGGGTCCCGGGTCCGTGGGGCCGCGTCCCGGGGCAGTGACTGCGCCCTCCCCTCCCCGCATTCCAGCTCGTTCTGCTAGCGGCCTCCTCCGGGGCGAGCCGGGGCCGGGGAGCCGTCCTTTGAGCACCGGGGACAATTAGACCTTTCACATCCAGGCCGCACTTCTTTAGCCACCCCAAAGAAAAATATTTGGTTCTCCGTGGGTGGGGGTTTGCTCAAGCTCAGATGACCTGCTTCTTGGAGTGGAAGGAGGTCGCGGGGGGTGGAGGCGCCGGCGCGGCTCGAGGAGCGGAGCCAGCGCGTGGGTCCTGTTACCCCGGCAGCTGCCGCCGCCGCCGCGCGCTCGCTCGGGGCTGGACGCAGGCCCGCGGCGGGCACGGTTCCCTCGGCAAAGGGGGCCGCCAGCCAGCGCTGCGAGCCGGGAGCCAGGCCCCCTTCCCCGCGGCCGGGCCCGCAGCGGGGCCGGCGAGGCCTGGAGGAGGAGGGATGCGCCGGGAGCATCGGACGCGGCGCTGCAACGAAGCCCTCCTGGCCCGGGTCCCTCAGCCCGGAGAGAACTCCCCAACACACACACCACCACCACGCACCCCCCGCGGGCTGGCGGGCGGACCTCGGCGCGCCCACGCGGGGCTGGTGGCCTCCCCGCGTCTATGTGGGTCGCTCCCCCCACCAGGGAGCTGAGGGACAGAACCAGTGGCCGGCGGGCCACGACACTGCCCCCTGGCGGAGAGCCTGCTGGTGAGGCTGACTGGGCAGAGGAGAACATCCCTCCCTCCCAAAATCCATGTGTTTTTTTTTTTTTTGAAGGGTCTTGAGCAGAACCCCTTCACCTATGTTCTCCTTTATGCTTCCAGCAGCCTTTACATTAAAAAACAAACAACCCCCCCCAAAAAAACCCTCCACTACTTTAGCCCGACCTGTGTGGCTCAGTGGCTGAGCGTCGCACCAGGAGGTCAGTTAGATTCCTGGTCAGGGCACATGCCCGGTGGGGGCTTGGTTCCCAGTAGGGAGTGTGCAGGAGGCAGCCGATCAATGATTCCCTCTCATCATTAATGTTTCTATATCTCCCTCTCTCCTTTCCTCTCTGAAATCCATAATTAAAAAAAAACACTTACTTTATTGAGATATTATTTACATGCAGTAATAGCAGAAATTTAAAGTATTGTGTACAATTTTGTGACTTGACAAGTGAAAACACCAGGCTAACCACTGTCCAGACCAGATCAAGATGTAGAATGTTTCCCTTCTGCTCCTTTGCAATTAACTCTTTTAATATATATATATATTGATTTCAGAGAGGAAGAAAGAGGGAGAGAGAGATAGAAACAACAATGATGAGAGAATCCAAGATGGCGGCATAGGTAAACACCTACACTGCTGCCTTGCACAACAATTTCAAAACTACAACTAAAAGACAGAACGGGCATCATCCAGAACCACAGGAAAGCTGGCTGAGTGGAAATTCTACAACTAGAAGGAAAGAGAGGGGCTCACAGAGACCCAGAGGAGCTGCAAAAAGCTGAGGTACGGAGACACGCGCGTGGAGAGAGTGGGTGCCGGAGTACCTGGCTGGCTTTCTCTGGCGGGAGATTCCCAACGGCATTGAACCCCTTATCCTACAACACTAAACCCCAGATCCAGCCGAAACTCATACAGGGGGAGTTTGGACTGTGAAAAGGGAGAAGTACTCAAAAATTTGGGGGAGTCGCAGGAGGGCAGAAGTTGGGTGGCACGCACAGCACTGCGCATAGAAGACCTACTGCTGATTGTGCCGCTGGCTTTCACAAGAGGATGGGACACAAAGCATCCCAACTGCGCCACTTCTAACTCCACTAAACCCCAGATTCGGGCGAAGTCCTGGGGACCCAGATTCATATGGTCCCAGAGCACAGGGGAGCCAGAGGGGCAGCAGTCTAGAGGCACTGTGAGAGAGAGCACATGCGCACACAGGGACCGCTCCAGCGATTACCCAGTCACGTGAGACTCAGGGGCCCTGGAGGGCGGGGTGACTGGAAGGCAAGGCGGTTGGTTAAGCCCTGAGACTCCACCCATCCCAAGCTCAACAGAGAGGCTTTTGCAGGTTTGCAAGTCTGGTATCATAAGGCTAAATGCAACACAGAAGTTCTCCTGGCATAGTTAAAATGCTGAGACGGGAAGAGATCACAAACAAAAGAAATGGAAGAAAACAAACGACTGGATATAGAGTTCAAAACCACGCTTATAAGGTTTTTCAAGAATATCCTAGAAAAGTTGGATAAAGTTAGTGAGACCCAAGAGGAGATGGAAAAGAACCAACTGGAGATGAAAAAGAACCAACTAGAGATGGAAAAGGACCAACTAGAAATTAAACAGAAACTGACTGAAATAAAAAATATTATATAGAGACCTAACAGCAGACTAGAGGAAGGCCAGAATCAAGTAAAAATTTGAAATATAAAGAATCAGAAAACACTCAATTGGAAAAGCAAGAAGAAAAAAGAATAAAAAAATGTGAACATAATGTAAGGAGCCTCTGGGACAGCTTCAAGTGTACCAACATCAGAATTGTGGGGGTGCCAGAAGAAGAGAGAGAGCAAGATATGGAAAACCTATTGAAAGAAATAATGACTGAAAACTTCCCACATCTGGTAAAAGAAATAGACTTACAAGTCCAGGAAGCACACAGAACCCCATATAAAAGGAATCCAAAGAGGACTACACCAAGGCACATCATAATTACAATACCAAGAGCAAAAGACAAAGAGAGAATATTAAAAGCAGCAAGAGAAAAACAGTTCATTACCTAGAAGGGATTTCTCAACAGAAAAGATGCAGGCCAGACGGGAGTGGCAAGAAATATTGAACGTGATGAATAGCAAGAACCTACAACCAAGAATACTCTATCCAGCAAAGCTATCATTCAGAATTGAAGGGCAGATAAAGAGGTTCACAGATAAGAAAAAGCTAAAGGAGTCCATCATCTCCAAACCAGTATTATATGAAATGCTGAAAGGTACTCTTTTAGAAGAGGAAGAAGAAAAGGTAAAAGATAAAAAATTATGAACACAAATACATATCTATCAACAATGAATCTAAAAATTAAGTGAATTAAAAATTTGATCAACAGAATAAACTGGTGAATATAATAGAATCAGGAGCACAGAAAGGGAGTGGACTGATAATTCTCAGAGGGAAAGGGGTGAGGGATGTACAGGAAGAGACTGGACAAAAATCATACACCTATGGATGAGGTCAACGGGAGGGAGTTAAGGGTAGAAGGAGGGTTGAGAGCCGGGTGGAGGGGAGCTATGGAGGAGAAAAACGAGATACAAATGTAATAATCTGAATAATAAAAATTTAATAATAAAAAAAGAAACAATAATGATGAGGGTGAATCAATGATAGGCTGCCTCCTGCACACCCCACACTGGGCATCAAGCCAGCAACCCCAGCAAGTGCCCTGCCTGGTATTGAAAGGAGACCTCTGGGTTCATAGGTTGACACTTAACCACTGAACCATGCCAGCTGGGATGCAGTTAATTCCTCTTCCTCGCTCTTCCCTGGCTTCAGATAACAACTCATCTGATTTCTATCACTATGCTTTGTTTTTCCTGGAATTCCATATACATAAAACTATACAGGATGTGGTCTTTTGGGCATGGTTTCCATCACTTAGCATAATGCTTTTGAGAATCCATGTGGCTGTGTATAGGCAATCACTGGTGAGTAGTATTCCATTGTACGCATGTACCAAAAGCTGTTTACCCACTGGTTGGGGGACACTCAGCTGGGCTGCAGAGAGGTATCTTCTCAGGACCCCAAAGGAGGACATTTGTGTTGTTTCTTGTCTTGATATGATGAAGAAAACTGCCTTGAACCTCCCCATAAAATCTTTGTGTGAACATACACTGTGACCAGATTATTATGATCTCTGAACATATAATAATCTGGCCACTCAGTGCATATCCTATATAATAAAAAGTTAATATGCAAATTGTCCCCTCCACCAGGAGGTCAACTAGCAGGCAGGCTTCCCAACCACCCAGTGTCCCCTCCCCCTGGCCAGGCTGGCTGGACGCCACCCATGCACGAATTCATGCACTAGCCCCCCCACCCTCTCTCTCTCACACACACACATGCACACTGCATAGCCAGATTATTATGGGTTCAGAGATAATAATAATCTGGCCACTCAGTGTATATGTCCATTTCACTTGTAGGGTAAAAGTAAATGGGATGGTTTGGTTTTATGGTGTTTTCAACTTTATAGAAAGCTTTCAAATTGTTTTTCAAAGTGGTTATACTCTTTTACATTACCACCAGCAATGAATGAAAGCCCATCGCAGTCTGTGGTTTGTCTGAATTATCTATTCTAAATAAATGAATTCAGGAGGTAGAAGCCATAGCTGTGGTGACTGGGACAGATGTTCTGTCTGGAAGAGCCACCCTTCAGACTGCAAGGCTGGCCCCTACTCCCCGAGGCCCTGATTCAGGAGGTCAGAGGTAAGGTCTAGGGCTCTGTGATTACAAGGCCCCACGTGGATTCTAAGGTGCAGCCAGGACTGAGGACCACCGTCCAGGTTGATGGCAGGTCTCAGACTTGGGACAATGAGGTGACTAATGGTTCCAGTCCTGAGAGAGTGAATAGGAGAGGTTGGCGTTGACTTAGCAGGAAGATGTTAAGTTCAGTTTTGGTTACTTGGCACTTCGGAGATTTCCTTGAAGGTTTGCTGAGGACAGTTGAATGTGTGGGTTTGAACCTCAGCAAAAAGATCTGGTTGGAAAAATAGCCTGCGTGGTCACCAGCCATGGGACAGGAGCTCTTAACATGGGGTCTGTGGACCCAGGTAAATAAATGGATAATTCTGTGGATATACCTATGTGTATATTATCATTCCGGGGGTAGGTTAGGGTTTCTAAGTTCAGAAGAGCCCATGACCTTACAAAGGCTCCGGATAGTGGTGGATCCAGAGGAACACGGCTGGGCGTGGAGAGATGAGGCTCAGTTCCCCACTCTGGCCCCTCTCTCAGGGCCCCTGACCCTGGGGATCTTCACCTCGCTGGTTGCCAGGGAAATCCTTAGTTTTCCTCCAGTTTCCTTGCATCTAGTTGAAGTCTTCCCTGCTTTAATTTGCATATTTCATCAAGGTGGTATATGTGCACAATTTTAAAAGTCCAGATAGATACTCAACGCTTACATGGCAGACAGCAGCCTGGCATGAAAGCCTGAGATATAACCGAATAGCTCAGGCCTTCTCTTCTCTGGGCCAGGACCCAGCCTTCCTTCTTCCTATCCTTGAATCCTCCTCCTCTTCCTTTGTCCCACGACCCCGTGCCCCTTTTTCATCTCCCTCCTCCTTATTGTCACCATCTGTAACTGGGACTAGACTCCAGGAAACTGGAAGACAGGTGCAGGGTCTCCTCACCTCCTCTTTTCCCTGCTCCTGGCCCACAGGCAGGGGGACAGACTGCTCAGGTGGAATAGCCTAAAGAACAGCCGAGGCCCTGGCTCCGATGCTCCTGTGGATTTTCTGACTCACCAGTTATAGATCAGAAGTAGCAGCAGGGTTTTCCATCTCGCCGAGGGGCTGGAGGCAGCTGGATGGGAGTTAGCGCCCAGGGTATGAGGTGGCGCCAGGGTATGTGTGACACTTAGCAGGCCCATTCCCCTCTCTGTGCTCCAGCTTCCCCAACTGTAAGATTACACCGTGCTCTCCAGAAAGCTGCACACTCTACTGTCCTGGAGGCACGTCCCCTGAGATAGTCCGGGCCCTCTCAGGCCGACATGGCTCTGACGGTCCCACGGACAGGCCATTGCAGTGCCCTCCTGATTCACTGAGCCCAGCTTGCATTTCCTCAGCCTTACTAACTACCCTGTTTCCCCGAAAATGAGACAGTGTCTTATATTAATTTTTGCTCCCAAAGATGCGCTAGGTCTTATTTTTAGGGGATGTCTTATTTTTCCATGAAGAAGAATACGGTACACATTTATTGTTGAACAACAACAACAAAAAAAGCAAATTTATTACCTGTATATGGTCCGTAGTAGTTGTCATCACAAACCAGCTCACTGATTGGCCGCAGCGCAGCTGGAGCTGTTCAGGCAGTGTGAGGTCTCTTTAAATCAGGAGTCAGACGCCTTACGGTAACTTCGGGGGCCTTATTATCGGGGAGGTCTTATTTTCTGGGGGATGCCTTATATTACAGCAAGAGGCAAAACTGGAAGTAGGTCTTATTTTCGGGGGATGTCTTACTTTCAGGGAAACAGGGAAGGTAGCTTCTTCTCTTGGCCTTGTATCTCACTGATGAGAGGGAGCAGCTGTGGCAACGGGGGGTGGGCAGTGTAGGGAGAAGGGGAGAGTTTGGACCTTGCCATTTGGAGCCCTTTGAGTCAAAGGACACTTTACCTCCGAGGAAGATTTGAATTAAAACATTGAATTCAAATTACACAAATATTGATTAACTAGAGGCTGGTGCACAAAATCATGCATTCGGAAGCTGGGGGCGAAGGTGGTGGTCTGAGTCCCTCAGCTTGGATTGTGAGAGGGCTTAGGCCAGGCCGAGGAACCCCACAAGTGCACAATTGGGGTTGGGGAGAGATGTGGGAGTTTGGCTAGCTGGGAGGGACTGAGAGAGGGTTCTAGGGCATGTCCGGCCGTCTTGCTCAGTCCCCAATTGGTCAGACCTCAGCAGCAAGCTAACCTACCAGTTGGAACATCTGCCCCCTGGTGGTCAGTGCACATTATAGTGAATGGTTGAGTGGCCTTAGCATATCATTAGCATATTTTGCTTTGATTGTTTGAACAGATGATGGGATGACCAGACACTTAGCATATGAGGCTTTTATTATACAAGACTAGAGGCCCAGTGCACGGATTCATGCATGGGTGGAGTCTCTAGGCTTGGCTGGCGATTGGGGCTGTGCTGATCAGGGCCTGCTGGCTGGGTCTGGAAGGACAGTGGGAAGGACCACGGGAGGTTGGCTACCGGCCCCAAGGAGGGAGTTGGCTCTGGGCCTTCCTGGGAAAGTGGGTGCACCCACCACCACCGATCCCTGGTTCCCCATCCCAGCCTGTGGCCCATAGGTCCTGGGAGGGTGGGGAAAGGAGGTGATGGTTACCAGGCCAGATGCGGAAGAAATGAATGCCAATGCTGCTGCCGTGAGTGCCCTGCCCACCATGCAGTTCCCCACCTCCCTCCTCCTCAACTGTGGTGGGCAGGCAGGCAGTCCCCGGGGAAGGGAGAGAACGGAAGTGAGACAAACCCTTGTGTCGAGGGCTGACTTTCAATAGATCACAGCAAGGGAGCTGCTCTTCTATGTCAGAAACACTGACCCAGAAGCAGGTCATCTACAAATGATTTAGCACCCGAGGCTGATGGGGAGGGACCGCGAGTGGTTGGCCAGACATGGGAGGTTGGCTGTGGGAGCACACTGACCACCAGGAGGCAGCTCCTGTATTGAGTGTCTGCCCCCTGATGGACCAGTGTGTCATAGCGACTGGTCGACCGGTTGTTCTGGTTGTTCCATCCTAACGGTCGCTTAGGCCTTTATATATATAGACTTTTGGACAGAGAATTTTTCAGCGTGAACTTCACTAAGCTGAGGATTGATGGATCAATGTCCTTTAGCACACAGTTCTCTTTTTCATTTTTATAAACTTATTTTAATACAGCTTTTAAAAAGCTGTTAATTCAATGGCCTGCTTTAATGCTCCCACTGACATCTATCTGTTCCTGTGTGACGTGAAGTGCTGAAACATTCAGGTAGGCACACCTGGACCAGCCATGGCTGGGACCTCGGAGGGTTTGGGCCTCCAGCTCGGGAACCCATTGCCTTACAGCGGGAAGGGAAAACGCTGGGAAGCACAAACCCGGGTCTGCCTCCCGCAGCTGTGTGACCTCGCATCCTCCCTTGAGTCCAAGAGCCTCATTTTCCTCCCCTCTAAAAGGAAGACAGTAATCCCTACATGCCTACCTCAGAACAATGGTTCGTAGCACCTCGAATAAGCCATCATTAGCATAACCACAGTGGCATTAAATGAGCACCCATGTAAGATCCTAACCCAGCATGTAGTGGGGGCCCCATAAATGTTATTGTCATTCAGTTGACTTTCTACCTTTATTTTCTGTTGCTTACGCTTTATTTATTTAGCTGTGGTCAGTTGGGAGAGTATCCCAATTTTCCATAAAATCCTCTTGGCCATGCTGCAATATCCTGGTTTAAATACTCAAAGTGCCACTAGACATAAGGACAGAGGTTTTGTTGTTTTTTTAATCATTAACCATAATTGTGGGTAATGTCAGATTGGGAACATTTTATATGGATGGTCAGATGAAAGATACCAAAATGTCAGAGTTTCAACCATTTTCACCTCATAGTACATATAAGCTAATTGCTAAAATTCTGTGGCACACCGAACAATATATAATAAGATTTTTGCGGATCTGACAACAAAGAAAAGGCATAATTTTGATTCATTCACACCAGGCGGCTATTGTTGTGTTGGTTGTTGCCATTTTTTAACTTGGCAGTCTAAGGGAAAAGAGGTCAGTGCCCCTGACTAAATGGTCAGGTATTGCACGTTTTAAACATTCTTGGGACCCTCTGGTTGAAAATAGGGGCTGCTGTTCCTTGCCATCATGATTAATGAGACAAGCGCTGCTTCCTTGCTCTGGCCACTGGGTGGCACCACAGATTTGCTTCTGTGACCATGTATTTTGGTCTCCAAGGCAGCTTGTCTGTGTTTGAACCATGAAACAGTGCCTTTTTTGGGGGTGCGTAGGTCTATACCAGCATGTTATCGGCAGTTTCATACGACTCTCCCCAAATTTCTCAGTGCCGCCTGCCTGGGCTGTTAACTTTTAGCTTTGTCTCTGACCCTGTCCAGGGACTCAGCAGCTGCAGCCCAGGCTGTGTCTACAGCATGGAGGGCCCGAGCCTGCAGGAGTCCACCAGTCAGTCAGCCGCACTTGCTGCCAGAGACGGCGGGTCAAGGCCCCTGCAAGCAGGGTGGAGAGAGCTCCAAAGGCAGCATCGGAGCTGAGGACAGAGCCTCAGGGAAGCAGCAGGCCGGTGACCACAGGAATTCGGTTTGTAGAAGCAGAGGTCTCTCATTTTACACGAGTCCAGTCTTCCTGCTGAGCCCAGGAAGCCATTTCCCCAGAAACTCAAAGGACACACCATGCCAGGTGACCCCGACCTCTGTTCCTTGCTCCCGTCCCCTCACTCCCTCAGGAGGGTGCTGGCCTTGTGAAAGATGTTGAGAAACAGGAAGATCTCAGATCATTAACAGAACTGACTGGTGCCTCTGAGAGGTAGGAAGGAGTGACTCACCTGAAGGTCAGGGGGGGCTCCAGGCCCATAGCTGCTGCCTGGGCTCAGGGCAGGTCCTCAGGCAGAGCCCATCCTGTCTGACCTCAAGCTAAGCAAAGCACCCCCCATATTTATAATTGGCCAGTGGAGTGGGGGTGGGAGGTTCCTTTGGGCTGTCTGTCTGTGCCTCTCTGACTGCTACAAGAGACCCACTTGAGATCAAAAGGCACACACAGACTGAAGATGTTGTATTGTACCCCGAATCTCACAAAGGACGCCTCAAGAAGTCGAATTATGGAGTCATTTATTAAAAGCCGGCACCATACGAGGGGCAAAAGTGCTCCAGATCTTGCAGTGCTGAAAAGCTTGCCGCATCTGGCTCTATTGGCAGAATGCCACAAAGGTATCAATTATATCTTTGGGTTTGGAAAGAGGAACCTGGTTTGTACAAAGCAGTTACAGAAGCAAAATGGAGCAAGTTAGTTATCTATAAAGATTAAGCATAGCTTTGGGTCTACGGACCACTGAAGCAACAGAAACACATTTTCTGGGGCCACCGAGGCAATTTAGAGTAACTGTGCTGTCCAGATTCCAGGACCACTGAGTTAACCGGCATGCATGATCTGTAGCTACTGAGGCCATTTAGAGTAATTAATGGAGCTCTCCTGGTTCCCAGAAGAATGTGCTTCAATAACCAATGAGATCACAATCAATGGGATATTCAAACCACCATCCCTGGAGTATTCAATCGATTGGGATAGCATGAGTAAGTTCAGAAAATCAAAATAACCTTTCTATTGTTTTAGCAAGCAAGTGAGTACAGAAGCCAGACAGCCAGGTTAAAAAGTTAAAACTGCAGTTTCTACCTGGTATAATTGCTACCATACTTCAAAGGTAGAGATGGGAAAAGATAGTTCATAAAAGTGGAAATAAAAAATGCTGTGGTAGAAATACTTATATCAGGCACAATAAATGTGAAAACAAGAGCTATAACAAGAGACAATTTCTGAAGGACCCAGAAATTCCACTTCTGGGTATTTATCTGAAGAAACGCAAAACACTAAATCGAAAAGACAAATGCATTCATATATTCATTGCATTATTTACATTAGCCAAGATATGGAAACAACTTAAGTGTCTATCAGTAGATGAATGGATAAAGAAGAAGTGCTGCATATACACAATGGGATATGATTCAGCCATAAGAAAGAATGAAATCTTGCCATCTGCCACAACATGGATGGCCCTAGAGAGTATTGTGTGTGTGAAATAAATCAGACAGAGAAAGATAAACGGCATATGACTTCAGTTATATGTAGAATCTAAAGGTCAAAACAACTAAAGAAGCAGAACAGAGATAGGCTCAGGGATACAGAGAGCACTTTAAAAAAAAAATCCTCACCCCTGAGAATATGTTTTAATTGATTTTTAGAGAAAGGAAGAGAGAGAGAGAGAGAGAGAGAGAGAGATCAATGTGAAAGAGAACTATTGATCAGTTGCCTCTGGTATGAGCCCTAACTGGGATTGAATCCATAACTTAGGTATGTGTCCTGACTGGGAATTGAACCCACAACCATTTGGTGTACTGGATGACACTCCAACCAACTGAGACACCCAGCAAGGGCTATAGAGAACACTTGGAAAATTGCCAGATGGGAGGGAGGGTGGGGGTGGGTGAAAAAAGTGATGGGATTTAGAAATACAAAGTGGTAGTTAGAGAATAATCCTGGGGATGTAAAGTACAGCATCGGGAATATAGTCATTAATATTGTAATAACTGGGAGAAACCAAGATGGCTGCATAGGTGAACCTAAACTGCTGCCTCGCACAACAATTTCAAAACTGCAACTAAAAGAATAGACATCATCCAGAACCACAAGAAAGCTGGCTGAGTGAAAATTCTACAACTAGAAGGAAAGAGAAGGGCTCATAGAGACTCAGAAGAGCTGCAAAACGCTGAGGAAAGAAGACACACACGTGGAGAGAGCAGGCGGCGGTGGAGTTCCTGGCTGGCTTTCTCTAGCAGGAGATAGACAGAGACTCCCGACTACACTGAACCCCTTATTTGACTGCACTGAACCTCAGTTCCAGGCGAGACTCATATGGGGGGAGTCTGGACTGTTGTGAAAAGGGAGGAATGTATGGAAATTTAGGGGAGCTGTGAAAGGGCAGAGATCTGGGGGTGCGCATACCACTGCCTGAAGAGAGGATGGACTGCTGATTGTGCCGCTGGCTTTCTCCAGTGGGTGGGAGACAGAGCCTTCCAACTGTGCTGAACTCCACTTCTGACTGCACTGAACCCCAGTTTTGGCCAAGACCCTGGGGACCCAGACTCAAATAGGTCCTGGAGCGCAAGGGAACCAGAAAGGCAGAGGTCTAGAGGTACATGTGTGAGTGTGCACACACAGAGGGCTGCAGCAATTAAAAAGAGACACTTGAGACCCAGCCATTGCATAGGACGAGACTGACTGGAAGCCAAGGCTGTCTGTTCAGCCCTGAGACTCCACCTCATTCAAGCTCAACAGAAGAGGCTTTTGCTGTTTTGCAAGTCTTGTATCATAAGGCTGACTCCAGCACAGAAGTTCTCCTGTCATAATGAAAATGCAGAGACAAAGGAACAGATCACAAACAAAAGAAATGGAGAAAAACAAATTACTGGATATAGAGTTCAAAACCACGGTTATAAGGTTTTTCAAGAATTTCCTAGAAAAGATGGATAAATTTAGTGGACCCAAGAGGAGATGAAAAAGGACCAATTAGAAATTAAACATACACTGACTGAAATAAAAAATATTATACAGAGACCTAACAGCAGAGTAGAGGAACACAAGAATCAAGTCAAAGATTTGAAATACAAAGAATCATAAAACAGTCAACTGGAAAAGCAAAAAGAAAAAAGAATCCAAAAATTTGAAGATAGTGTAAGGAGCCTCTGGGACAACTTCAAGTGTACCAACATCAGAATTATGGGGGTGCCAGAAGAAGAGAGAGAGCAAGATACTGAAAACCTATTTAAAGAAATAATGACTGAAAACTTTCCACATCTGGTGAAAGAAATAGACTTACAAGTCCAGGAAGTGCACAGAACCCCATATAAAAGGAATCCAAAGAGGACCACACCAAGACACATCATAATTAAAATACTAAGAGCAAAAGACAAACAGAGAGTATTAAAAGCAGCAAGAGAAAAACAGTTAATTACCTACAAGGGAGCCCCCATATGATTGTCAGCTGATTTCTTAAGAGAAGCTATGCAGGCCAGACGGGAGTGGCAAGAAATATTCAACGTGATGAATAGCAAGAACCTACAAACAAGATTACTTTATCCAGCAAAGCTATCATTCAGAATTGAAGGCCAGATAAAGAGCTTCACAGATAAGAAAAAGCTAAAGGAGTTAATCAACACCAAACCAGTATTATATGAAATGCTGAAAGATACTCTTTAAGAAGAGGAAGAAGAAGAAGAAAAAGGTAAAGATAAAAATTCTGAACAATAACTGTACCTATCAACAAGTGAATCTAAAAATCAAGTGAATAAAATATCTGATGAAGCCGAAACTGGTTTGGCTCAATGGATAGAGCGTCAACCTTTGGACTGAAAGGTCCCAGGTTCAATTCTGGTCAAGGGCATGTATCTTGGTTGCAGTTGCAGGCACATCCCCAGTAGGGGGCGTGCAGGAGGCAGCTGATCAATGTTTCTCATCAATGTTTCTGGCTCTCTATCCCTCTCCTTTCCTCTCTGTAAAAAATAAATAAAATATATTTTTAAAAATCTGATGAACAGAATAAACTGGTGAATGTAATAGAATCAGGGCACAGAAAGGGAATGGACTGACAATTCTCAGGGGGAATGGGGTGAGGGGATGCAGGGAGAGACTGGACAAAAATCATACACCTATGGATGAGGACAATCGTGGGGGAGAGGTAAAGGCAGAGGGAAGAGTGGGAGCCGGGTGGAGGGGAGCTATGAGGGGAAAAAAGAGGAACAAATGTAATAGTCTGAACAATTAAAATTTATTAAATAAAAAATAACAACAGGCAAGAATAAATGGAATTTAAAGTAAGATTAAAAAAATATTGTGATAACTGCATATGGTGTCAGATGGTTACTAGGTTTATTGGGGTGATCACCTTGAAAGTTATAGAAATGTCTAATCATAGGGTTGTACATCCAAAACTAATATAATTTTGTACATCAACTGTAGTTAAAAAATAAAAAAATAGCGTTTAAAAAGCAAATATATAGATGATTTGATTGCTTCAAGCTATGAAGGCATCTGGTGTCAGTCTCGTAGAGGTGATAGATGGGATGGAATCCTTTATGAATTAGAAACACTGATGAAAAATGGATTTTAAAAATATATAGCATCAAGTGAACGACAAAGTGAGAAGGAGATTTATTAGCACAGGAAAATGTACATTAGATAAAGAAATGAAAATGTGCATGCTTTACAAAGATGTGAGGATATATATATATATATTGCACATTAGAGCAGATGCCTGTGGTGGGTGCGGTGCAGGAGGTGAGGCTAGGAATTGGGTCCAGAGATAAAGGGAGCCGATAAAGAAAAGAAGCGGGAGAAGGGCCTGTGGGCTGATGTTGATAAACTCTGACCCAAGTTGGATGATAAGCTGTGTACCTTCGGATACAAGCCTGATTGCAATCTCTCCTATCAGCAGAAAGGTCTGTGCAAGTGCTCAGTGACTCTAGCTGTCATGTGGCCTGTGGACAGAAAATCCTCCCGGAAAATGGCAATCAGCCGGGGGCCTGAAGACAACTCTGGAGGTGGCCACTGCCTATTCCTGGCGCCAGGCACTAGGTCAGCTGCTCCCCAGCTCAGACAAAACTCCCTCAAAACTGGCATCTCGCTAACCTATGGGAGCCGCATGCACTAGAGCCATCCAGAAACTGGCTGCAGCTCAACCCGCGCTTCTGATATCTTAAGCCACAGGTTTGAAATCCTGAGAGCTAAGATCTCAGGCCAGGTTTCAAGGTAGGCGAGACTGTTCTTGGCAGCTCCCTCTTCACCCACATCTCCTGTTCCCACAGGAATGTCTGAGGTGGGAGCAGGTTCAGCCCTGCAATGGGCCACAAAAAATCTCAGGAAGAAATGATCTCAAATAACAACTTTCACAGTATGAAGAAGGGAGTTCTTTGTTTTTTACTGTGAAGTTGCCTAAGGACTTCTCCAAAGAAGGTATACTAATGGCCCCTAAGCACATAACAAGATGCTTCACATCACTAATTATTAGGGAATTGCAAATAACAATCGCAATGAGATGCCACTTTACACCCATTAGGATGGCTATTGCTAAAAAAGAAAAAGAAGCTGTTAGTGAGGATGTGGAGAGTTTGGAACTCTTGTTCACTGCTGGTGAGAATGTAAAATGGTGTAAAACAGTACGGAGATTCTTCAAGTAATTAAACAGAATTACCATAGGATCCAGCAATTCATTTCTGGGTATATACACAAAGGAACTAAAAGCAGCATCTCAGAAATATTAGTACTCCTGTGTTATGGCAGCACTATCCATCATAGCTACAATGTGGGAGCGACCCAAGTGTCCACAGACGAATGAATGGTTAGGCAAAATGTGGGGTATATACCATGGAATACTATTTGTCCTATAGGAGACACCTGACCTACAAGGGGCCTTAACATGTACAGAAATTCTGTAATATGCTGCAATATGTATGACTCTTTTTTTTAAATTAAATCTTTATTATTCAGATTATTACTTTTGTTTCTCTTTTTTCCCCTCCATAACTCCCCTCCACCCGGCTCCCACCCTTCCCTCTACCATTATCTCCCTCCCATTGACCTCATCCATAGGTGTATGATTTTTGTCCAGTCTCTCCCTGCACACCCCTCACCCCTTTTCCCCCTGAGAATTATCAGTCCACACCCTTTCTGTGCTCCTGATTCTATTATATTCACCAGTTTATTCTGTTCATCAGATTTTCAATTCACTTGATTTTTAGATTCACTTGTTGATAGATATGTATTTATTGTTCATAATTTTTTATCTTTTACCTTTTTCTTCTTCCTCTTCTAAAAGAGTACCTTTCAGCATTTCATATAATACTGGTTTGGTGTTGATGAACTCCTTTAGCTTTTTCTTATCTGTGAAACTCTTTATCTGACCTTCAATTCTGAATGATAGCTTTGCTGGATAGAGTATTCTTGGTTGTAGGTTCTTGCTATTCATCACGTTCAATATTTCTTGCCACTCCCATCTGCCCTGCATAATTTCTGTTGAGAAATCAGCTGACAATTATATGGGGGCTCCCTTGTAGGTAATGAACTATTTTTCTCTTGCTGCTTTTAATATTCTCTCTTTGTCTTTTGCTCTTGGTATTTTAATTATGATGTGTCTTGGTGTAGTCCTCTTTGGATTCCTTTTATATGGGGTTCTGTGTGCTTCCTGGACTTGTAAGTCTATTTCTTTTACCAGACGTGGGAAGTTTTCAGTCATTATTTCTTTCAATAGGTTTTCAGTATCTTGCTCTCTCTCTTCTTCTGGCACCCCCACAATTCTGATGTTGGTACGCTTGAAGCTGTCCCAGAGGCTCCTTACATTATCTTCACATTTTTGGATTCTTTTTTCTTCTTGCTTATCCAGTTGAGTGTTTTCTGATTCTTTATATTTCAAATTTTTGACTTGATTCTTGCCTTCCTCTAGTCTGCTGTTAGGTCTCTGTATGATATTTTTTATTTCAGTCAGTGTATGTTTAATTTCTAGTTGGTCCTTTTCCATCTCTAGTTGGTTCTTTTTCATCTCCTCTTGGGTCTAGCTAAATTTATGCATCTTTTCTAGGATATTCTTGAAAAACCTTATAAGCGTGGTTTTGAACTCTATATCCAGTCGTTTGTTTTCCTCCATTTCTTTTGTTTGTGATCCCTTCCCTTGTCTCGGCATTTTCACTATGCTGGGAGAACTTCTGTGTTGGATTCAGCCTTATGATACCAGACTTGCAAAACTGCAAAAGCCTCTGTTGAGCTTGGGATGGGTGGAGTCTCAGGGCTTTAAGGACCGTCTTGTCTTCCAGTTGGCCCCACCCTCCACAACCCCTGGTCTCAGGTGACTGGGTAATCGCTGGAGTAGTCCTTGTGTGCGTGCACTCACACAGTGCCTCTAGACTGCTTCCTTTCCAGCTCCCCTGTGCTCCAGGACCATATGAGTCTGGGTCCCCAGGGTTTCGCCTGAAACTGGGGTTTAGTGGAGTTAGAAGTGGCGCAGTTGGGACCTTCTGTCTCCCACCCACTCATGAAAGCCAGCAGCACAATCAGCAGTCGGTCTTCTGAGCGCAGTGCTGTGTGCACCACGAGATTTCTGCCCTTTCTCTACTCCCCTAAATTTCCATGCACTTCTCCCTTTTCACAGTCCAAACTCTCCCCGTATGAGTTTCGGCTGGACCTGGGGTTTAGTGTCGTAGAATAAGGGGTTCAATGCTGTTGAGAGTCTCTGTCTCCCTCCCGCCAGAGAAAGCCAGCTAGGTACTCCAGCACCAGCTCTCTCTACATGCTTGTCTCTGTATCTCAGCTTTTTGCGGCTCCTCTGGGTCTCTGTGAGCCCCTCTCTTTCCTTCTAGTTGTAGAATTTCCACTCAGCCAGCTTTCCTGTGGTTCTGGATGATGTCCATTCTGCCTTTTAGTTGTAGTTTTGAAATTGTTGTGCGAGGCAGCAGTATAGGTGTTCACCTATGCCGCCATCTTGGATTCTCTCCATATGTAGGACTCTTAAAGACATAATGCCAAGTGAAACAATCCAGTCACAATAAGACAAATACTATATGACTCCAACTATATGAGGTACCTAGAGAACTCCAAATCATAGAGATGGAGTAGAATGTGGTTGAGCGTCGACCTATGAATCAGGAGGTCACAGTTCGATTCTCTAAAAGTAGAATGGTGGTTGCCCGGGGTTGGGGGCAGGAAGGAAGGGAGAGTTAGTGTTTAACTCTAGAGTTAGAGTTAGGGAAGGAAGAGTTTCAGTTGGGGAAGTTCTGGAGATGGATGGCGTTGATGTACTTATTGCCACAGGATGTTCCCCTTAAAAATGGTTAAAATGGCCCAGCTGGCGTGGCTCAATGGTGGAGTGCCAACCTATGAACCAGGAGGTCACAGTTCAATTCCTGGTCAGGGCACATGCCCGGGTTGTAGGCTCGATTCCCAGTGTGGGGTGTGCAGGAGGCAGCTGATCGATGATTCTCTCATGCTTCTATCTCTCTCTCCCCCTTCCTCTCTGAAATCAATAAAAAACACATATAAAAAAAGATTAAGATGGTAACTTTGTATGTTATGTGTGTTTTACCAAAAGAAAAAGAAATAAAGTTGCCTAAAAGGAGACTATGCAAAGCAGAAGCATTTCAATGCAGCCTCTATCTACCCCACCCCTTGGGGGGTCCTCCTCAGTCTCCAAAGAAACCGAGGTTGAGGTAGGAGGAAGGAAGCCTGGTTTTTAAGAAGTTCTTTAGCCTCTGATGGAGATGGAAATGGGGAGAACAGAGCAGAGCCCTCAGAAGTTTAGAGTCCTGCCCTGACTGGTGTGCGCAGAGGTTAGAGCATTGGCCGGAACACCGAAGGGTTGTGGGTTCAATTCCCGGTCAAGGGCAGGTACCTGGGCTGCAGGTTCCATTCTCCCTCCCCTCCCCGTTCCCATTGGCCTGCATGTGGAAGGCAACCAGCAGATGGGTCTCTCTCCCCTTCCCTTTCTCCTTTCTGCTCGCTCTAAAAATAAATGGAAAAAACATCCCTGGGTGAGGATTAATACCAACAACAAAAATGTTGAGAGCCCCAAGAGCCCTTCAGGTGAGGACATCTGTCATTCTCTGCTGAGCGGGAACCAACTCCTCTGGCCTTTCGCAGGAGGAAAGGATGCTTACACTCGTGCACACACCTCATCACGTACACTGGGTACATGCACACGCACTCACCCAGGATCCGTGTCCTTTTCAGCAAGAAGTCCATTAATTAAACCACCCCCCTGGCCTTTGTAGCTGGGGCAGATGGCCCTTGTCAGCCTGCACGTCCCTCCTCCCTGACCATATCCTCTCTCTGCTGTGGGGCCGAGACCCCTCAGGGGGACTGATGGCAGAGTGGATGTGCAGGCAGAAACCCCTCTCTGCTCCTGGTATACCCCCTGCAAGAGGGGGAAGGTTCTTCATGCCCTGGCAGGGGCGCGTCTGAGCAGCCAGCAGGCTGAAAAGCCTTGCTGAGGGATTCCTCTCAGAGATGGGCTCAGCCCCCAGGCCGGCTCCAACATCTGCTGGGCCAGCACTTCTGTTATCTGCTCTGGGCCCAAGCTCGACCACGGCTGGCCCAGGCCCCCCTGGCAGTCAGGGCCCGCCCGACAGGCCCCTGAGATGTGGAACACAGGAGATAAGGGTAATTGCTCCTGGACTTTGGCTCCGGTGAACTGGACGCTGTGGGCAGGCAGCCCGGCCAGCCATGTGACAGGATCCGCTTCTGAGTGTGGCCTGGGACAGACCGGCCACCACCATGTTCCCATCCCAGCAAGCCCCTTGGTTCTTGAAGCCTCACCTACCTGCTCAGTAGAAGGGGTGTGTGCGAATAGGCCCCTGTAGGGGTGTTGGGACAGAGAGAGAGGTAACGCTGACTGTGGGTAATTGACAGCACAAAATGCAGCCTCTTGGAAAATGCCACTGCCATTTGCTTCCTTTCTGGTTCATGACAGTTTCCAGCCACCAGTAGCCGATACTCTAGAGTAGCTGGAGCTGAGCGGGAGAGGAGGTGGAGGAGAGGCAGGGAGGGTGAGGGGATTGTGGCTGGCACTTGAGCACACCCAGTGGCACCCAGTCTGGGGTGCAGAGGGCAGCACTGGGCAGCCAGCTGCTTCTCCCTCCGGATGTGCCGAAGCCACGAGACCAGAGCGAGTTCCTCTGGGCCCATCTGTACACAGGTGAGAATTTGTTATCTTGCTCCTTTGCTCTTTGCAGAGGGAAGGTAGGTGGATGTAGGGAGCGGTTATAGAGTTAAGCCTCCGACCGACCTGTTGGCAAAGCCACAAACAAGTCCCAGCTTAGAGGGCACAGCCCTCTTAGCATCATTAAGCTTGACCTTATCATGCTCCCCAGATCTTTCCTGGGTAGCTAATGGGCTGTGGGAAGTGCAGCAAGTGCTGCCAAAACCAGTGAAACTCACAAGAACATTGTAACTATGGTGACCACTACCTTGTTTACCTCTGACTACAAAATAAAGGCTCAGCTTGCAGCCTGGATCTGTTCTGTGGTCTCAGCCAGGCACAGAAGATCCACCAAGGTACATGCCCTTGACTGGAATCAAACCTGGGACCCTTCAGTCCACAGGCCGACACTCTATCCACTGAGCCAAACCGATTTTGGCAACAGTAAGCTTTTTTAAAAATTAGCTCCACAGTCTGAAAGTTGCCAGGAAGGACCTGGTCACTCAGCGCCCCTGGAAGTCCCCTGGGAGCAGTCCAGCTTCCAGACTCCCTCTCTCTCTCTCTCTCTCTCTCTCTCTCTCTCTCTCTCTCTCTCTCTCTCATTCATTCAGCAAACACCTATTGGGTCCCAGCTATTTTTCAGGTGGAGCGTGGCCCTGGGAATGCAGTGGGTGGAGGGCGGGCTTAGTCTGCCCTGAGATTCTTGATGGGAAAGGCAGACCTTCCCAAATAGAGGCCTTTAATCAAGTGGGACAAAGGAGTCCAGTGACAGCATGGCAAGGGGCCTCTGGTCTGTTCCTCCGTGTCAGCCTTCCCCAGGCAGCTGCCAGGCTTCGGGCATGAGGAACAGGTTCCTGGGACAGCCTGTCACAGGCGGAGAGGGTCCCACCCCAGGGAGGAAACATATTACTTCTGAGGAATGTGGGGTAGCTGGCTGTCAAAGGTCAACTTCTGTTGGGGCTGGTGACTCTGCAGAACACATCCCGCACCGGGTTTTGCAATATGTATTGGAACTGTTATTGCAGCAGTCCTCACAGAGACCTCATGGAGCAATACGATGGCGATAATGAGGATGACCCCTTGTTTACAGCCCTGTAAACTAAGGCTCCCAGAGTCCCAGCCAGGGCTCTGCGGGGAGAGGGGGGAGGGGGGATGGGGCCAATGCCAGCATCAGCTGCTCCAAGCAGACGTGGCCACAGGCAGGGGTGAGGCATGGGGCTTCCCCAGCCAGGCTGCTTGGAGCAGGGATCCTGCAGGGCAGGGCCCACCCAGCCAGGCTCAGCCTCCAGCATACCAGTGGGCAGCTTGCGAAGGTCAGGGTTCACGACGCTTTCTTCTTATTCCAAAAAACAGTGTAAAAAACACATTAATCCACAAGCTACTGGGCAAGGTTCTAATTTGTCAGTGTGGCCTTATCACATAGTGGCTCTAGGATTCAGCTGCCTGTCTCACATCCTGGCTTACTAGTTCAGTGACCTTGGACAAGTTACCTACCATCTCCCAGCTGCAGGCTCTTCATCGGTCAAATGTGGCCACAATACCAATACCTTCTTCCGAGGTTGTTTTGAGAGGTATTTTGCAGTTAGTGTCTAGGTTAGTGGTCGGCAAACTCATGAATCCACAGAGCCAAATATCAACAGTACAATGATTGAAATTTCTTTTGAGAGCCAAGTGCTTTAAACCTAAACTTCTTTTAATGCCACTGCTCCAAAATAGACTTGCCTAGGCCGTGGTATTTTGTGGAAGAGCCATATTCAAGGAGCCAAAGAGCCGCATATGGCTCTCGAGCCGAAGTTTGCTGACCATTAGTCTAGTACAATGCCCAGGGCATTATCGAGCACACCTTTAAGCACCAGACATGGATATGATTATTGGGATCCAGATGTGGCTTTGGTCATTGGATTAGAATTCAGAGCTATCATGTACTGGTTGTGTGATCTTGGGCAAGTGGGCTGCCTCTCTTTGTAGGGGACGCTGTGGTCCCTGCCCAGATCCCCATCAGGACTGAGGCTCTCAGGCGCCTGTTGCTGGGGTGTTGGCAGTTGATGGGTTCAAGCTGGGTTTTTTTCTGGGCCTTGCCTTCTGCGGAAGAGAGCCTCCTTGCTCAAAGTAAGCCTGCCCTTGATCTGCATCTGCTGGGTGGTGGAGGGAGGGGTACCAGACCCTCGTGTTTCAAGGCAGGATGACCCTGGAGGGACAGCAGATCATCCTGAGCCTCCCTGGCTACAGCTTTGCATTTCAGTTCTCTCTGCCCGCTGCAGAAGTCCTCATCCCTTTGCAGGGGTTTTTGAGTTCACATCTCAATAAACCTGCACACACATCTGCGTCTCAGGATGTGCTTTCCAGGGAACCTAACTTGTGCCGGTGAAGCCAGGAAAATCCTGGGAGTCGGCTCTACACTGGAATTTTGGCCCCAGTTCATTGGGGGCCAGCTGGCAACGAGGACCTCTGGCATGAGGTTGTGGTATAATGGTTAACATCTCCCAGGGGATGAACTGGGTCGGGATACTGGTGGAAGGGATTTCACTGGTGTGAGCTGGTCACTGTTTGAGCCAGGAGCTAAGTCGCCATCAGTAGCAAGTCCTGCCCCTGTAGGCCTTGGTTTCTTGAAAGATGAGGGGGCGGAGCCAACCAATTGGACAAGCTGATTCACTGAGGCCCTTCCAGCTCCAGCATCATGAACGAGTGATGGGGGTTTAGGTGGGATGGGAGTGCCCTGGTGCCAAGACAGTGCAAAACAAACACACACAAAAAAAACAGAGATGGGTGGGTAGGGAGCTGGGTCCGAAGGAGATTTCCTGTGTCCCCACTTTGCCTGAAGCACAGCTTTGATCCTTGGCTCAGTGCCTTGTTCTGGGGCCCCTCACTTTCTCCCCTGCCCTCCCCTGGGCTGCTGAGCTCTGATGCTAGAGTAACCAGGGACCAACTCAAACTGGTCCTATTCTGCTTAAGATCTACAACCAAAGTTTAAATCTTGCATACACCACTAGTGAGTAATGCTTGTGAACCCTTAACTGGTGCCCCTTAAAAACCCTGCCCTGAATCCTGGATCAGAAAGACAGATTTAAAAAAGATATATATTTTTTACTTATTTCAGAGAGGAAGGGAAAGAGAGATAGAAACATCAACGATGAGAGAGAATCATTGATCGGCTGATTCTTGCACACACCCCCTAGCCCACAACCCTGGCATGGAATCCTGACCTCCTGCTTCATAGGTTGACACTCAACCACTGAGCCACGCCGGCCAGGCAGTTTTGAGGCTTGTGTCCTGTCTCCTTGCCAGTCGACTTGCAAATAAAGCTCCTTTCTTTTCTCAAAAGCCGGTGCCATAGTATCAATTCTTGCGTGCAGTGAGCCCTCATTCGGTAACAGTTGGGCCCCTGTAGCTGACCCACTTTCCTCAGGATAACCTGGCCTCACAGGCTTCCCTCTCCTCCTCCCAGGTCTCCCCGCACCCTGCCAGGAAGCTGTGGCTCAGATCACAGAACCCCCTGTGCAAGCAGGGGCCTCACTCCATCCCCTCAGGATGACGGTGTGGGCACCTGACTCATTTGTAATTCACCCCTCAGCCAGCCCAGGAGCAGACACGCAGGGAAGAAATGGAAGCTTCGAAGGGTTGAGTGGCTTCTTGAAGGCTCCACAGCTCAGGCCCCACACCCACATCTGGGCCGAAGTTGCTCCAGGCTTGGCCCTGCAGTCTGCTCTTCCTCCTGTTGGGGCCCACTCAGAACTTCTTGACAACCTACGAGGGGGCGTGAGACATTAGGGCTGTGATTAGAACAGTGGAAGGCTTTATTTTTTGTTTATTTATTCATTTCAAAGTGGAAATGATGAATAACTTAGAATACTTTAAGGTTCAAAATACGGAGTTTAAAGAACAAAGTAAAAATTACCCTTGAGTTCCACCAACTGGAGATAGCTACTGCTAACAGTTTGGCGAACAGATTTCCAGACAGCTCTGAGTGCGTGTGCGTGTGCGATTTTATGATAATGGGGCCACACACTATCTCCTAATCTGTTCTTTTTACTCAACAATATGCCATGGAAATCTTTCCATATCAGTAAATATATCTCTTTATGGCTGCAGGCCACCCACGGTATTTCTGCACAAGCTTTTACTTATCAAAGCCAATACTGCTGGGCATTTAGATTGCTCCCGTATTCCACTATCGTAAAAACTCCGGAGTGGACATTATGACTCCTCGGCCGTGGCCACGGGTCCACCTCCTGTCCGAGGGCACGTTTCAGCAGGCTGGTCTTAAAGAAGAATCCTTGAGGCCATGGCCTTGCTCGGCTGCCTCACTCGAGTCCCAGATTCCTCCCTGGGCTCAGAAGCCCCATCGCAGCAGGGGCCTCACAGCAGGTCAGCAGACACACACTCAGGGAGGAGCTTTTCTTCTCTGGGCAGTACCGGGTACGGGACAGGGGTGAGCCCTGGCCCCAAAGCTGTGAGCTTTCCAAGTCTGAAGACACCACCAAGGCGCAGAATGGATCCTGTCCCCATCCAGTGGGGCTTGTAACTGCGAAGGGCTTGGCGGTACCCTCCAGAGGCCCATGGGCCAGCGGAGACTGAAGCCACTTGGGCAAAGGCTGCCAGCGGGCCAGAGGGAATCCCTGCAGGGATGGGAGCCTGGGCCTGATGCTCCCCTGACTCATGCTTTATCCGTTCTTTTATTCAGGAAGCCAGGTCTGAGGTGGGGGCTGAGCACGTGAAACTGGAGAAGACAAGGTTCCCAGTTGGTAGGGGAGAGGCCGCCCCACCCCGGTGCTCAGCTCTGCTCACTGTGCCCTTTCCTGTGCTGTTGTCTCACATGGCGAGATGCTCCCTCCCCTTTCCCGCTACTGTGCCTGCTTTCTGGGCAGGAGAAGGGAAAGAGCTATGTTAGCCCAGTTTGTCCCTTTAAAATGCCTTTCTGACACCCTTGCCCTCCAACTTCCACATATATTTCATTGGCCAGAACTGGGTTGGCTGGTCACCCATATTTTTAGCTGGATTCGTTGCAGTCCCAAACCCTATTTGGGATCTGCTAGAAAGGAAAAAGGGGACAAGGATATTGGATGCCATGAAGTTGGCTGGATTGGAGTTTTTGGCTAAGAATGTCCTACTTGGCAAGTCACCAGGACCTTCTCTTCATCCCAAAGTTGGCCAGAGCAGAGAATATAAAGTAGATTTTGGGCCGAGTTGGAGGCTTCTGCAGATATCAGAAGCTAGGAAGAGGAAGAGGGTATTCTGACCACACAACTTCCTCATGCTAATCCTTGAGTCCTCCCCTCTACCTGAGCGCCCTCCTCAGAAATGCAGGGTGGGGTGCAGGGGCCCAGGACCAGTGGGAGAAGAGAGTTTTTCTAGGCAGGGGAGTGAGGTCCAAAAGCTGCCCCGGAACCTCAGCTACCTTCCGGTCACCTGGGCTGGGGGCTTAGGTTTTGTCCTCCACATCCCATCCTCCCCGTGGAGAGCATGGTGGCCATGGTCACAGGCCTCTCTCCTTTCTTCCAGGCTCAGCCCAGCTTCCTCCCTGAGGACCACTCACCCTTCCCACTCAAGCCACCCACCTCGCTGGGGCAGGATCTGTAGGCTACTGTGGGGCTCACACTTTTTTCTTTTCTTTTAAAAAAATATATTTTTTTATTGATTTCAGAAAGGGGAAGGGAGAGGGAGAGATAGAAACATCAATGATAAGAGAGAATCATTGATCGGCTGCCTCCTGCACGCCCCACACTGGGGATGGAGCTCGCAATCCGGGCACGTGCCCTTTCCTGGAATCAGACCCGGGACGCTTCATTCTGCAGGCTGACATTCTATCTGCTGGGCCAAACCAGCTAGGGCAAGCTCACACTTTCTTTAACCGTGGTTTTCAAAGTGAGATAGCCTGACCCGTAGCATCAGTATCACCTGAGACTTTGTCAGAAATGCACATTCTTGGGCCCGCTCCAGTCCCTGCGACACTGGGCGTGGAGCCCCGCCCTGTTTTCCAGCCCTCCAGGTGATTCTGATGCACGCTCGCTTGCCAACCACTGACTGACATAGAAGGACTCAAAGGCTCCGAAACAGCGTCTGGGCCTGGGCGGTGGGTGGCGTCCCAAAGGCAGCTGGGAAGGGCAGCACTTTAAGAAGGAACCCACCTGGCCCTCTGCGCTCAGCACAGGCCAGACCAGGCGATAACGCTGTGAGGACTGAGATTTGGGAGCCTAAGAATAACCGTGTAAAGCTAGAAACTGATATAATTTCATAGATTTGGAAACGAAGGCTGAGGCAGTAGGCAGTATCTGCCTACATTGAATAGCAAAAGTGGAACTAGAATTCAAGTTTTCTGAATCCTAAGTGAGAGACCCAATTTCTTTTCCAAATTGAAGCATCTTTTTTTTTTTTTTAAAGGTACTATTTATATCTATTGGAGGAATCTTTTAAAAGAATGTGGTTCCAAGGAATCCGTCCTCATGTGAAGAAAGCCCTGGGAAGGATTCTGCAGGAGGGGAGGGGGTGCAGCTTTGTCTGCCATGTGCTGTGGGGGCTGGGAGGACCTGCCTGTCCTCCTGATGTCACTCCCCTTTTCCCTGTCCCTCTTCCACCAGCACAGAGGCCTCTGCAGAGGAGACCAAGACCAGGGGCAGTGGGCCTCAAACGTACTTGTGTCTCCAGAGCCCTGAGAATAGGACCGCAGAGCTGGGCAGCTGTGCACACCGCAGGCCAGCCCACTCCAACCAGCTGTGGAGCCCAGGGCAGGAGTACTCACGGAGGCCTATCTAGCATCTGGCTACAGGTTTAAAAGTTACCAATCAAACTAACAAACTTACACAACAAGTGTTGTGCCTTTCCCTTTAACAAACAAACCTTTATAAAGACGTGGCAGACTGACGATGAGGTGCAGAGAGAATAGGCTCTCACCCCATAGCCACCCCTTCTCTTCCCATCCAGGCTCCATCCCAGACTTGGAGGGGCTTGTGCATGTCAAGTGGACACCTCGGCCTGTTCATCTCCTGCCAAGAGCCACCTGTGGCCTCCATTGGGAGGCAGGACCTGGGGAAGAGAGAGGCCTGTCCGGACTCTCGAGGCTGGCTCAGGACTGCTCAGGAGCATGTGTACAAGATGGGGTGTGGGCCAACCGCCGTGGCTCCGTGGTTGAGCATCGACCTATGAACCAGGAGGTCATGGTTCAATCAATTCCTTATCAGAGCACATGCCCAGGTTTCAGGCTCGATCTCCAGTGTGGGGTGTACAGGAGGCAGCTGATTGATGATTATCTCTCTCTCTTGATGTTTCTCCTCTCTCTCTTTCCCTTCCTTGCTGAAATCAATAAAAAAAAAAAAAGATGGGGTGTGGGCTCTGGGTGAACACATCCCTTTTCCTGTGACTTCTCCTGCAGTGAGTGGGGTGCCGTCAGAGGAAGGCTTCAGCAGAGGCCCTGAGGGCTGCTCCTCACACAGTGGGCACCACCTGGGACTCTCAGCCATGCTCCAGACCCTACTGAGTCAGAATCAGCATCCTAACAAGGTTCGGGATTTGTGTGCACATCCCAGTTAGGAAAGCACTGCTCAAAGGCACAAAACCCAGGCCCAAGGTCCCTCTTGACCAGGTTTGGGGGTGCTAGCAGCTGGTATCAATAAGTGTTCGCTCAATGAATGGCAGCTGTCACCGAGGACAGGCCTGGTAGCCACCAGGGGGGTGGCTGCCTGGCTCACAGCGCTTTCATTTCCTTTTTCTCTGGGGCCTCAGTGGCTGTTTTCACTGTGCCTGGCCTGAGCTGGTGGGTCCTATGGGAGACACCTGACTCACAATGGGCCAATCAGATGATCTGCCTCAGAAACTGGAAAGTTAAGCCCCAAGAACCAGCTTCTGGAGTGATAAATAGCACGTAGCAGTGACTGTCTTTCCTGCACCTGCCAAGATGGAGCTAAGTTTCATGTGTAGTTTAACCCGGTATTAACAACAACTGCAGCAAGTGGGTGTTACTCTCCTGCTTACTTTTCAGATGTTAACTCTCCCAAAGCTCAAGGTGGGTAGGGGGGCAGCCCCGGGAGGGCTAAGAGTCGGGCTGAAACTGCGCCTGCTGCCAGGTCTCCAGCCTCAGGAGGATTGTGCCAGCCACCCAGAAAGGGCTGTGCACAGTGCAAGCGACACCCGGCTCTGCAAGACGGCTGCGGGCCAGGGAGGCGGGGTGGCCCAGGACAGGGTGAAGGGCAGGAGATGGGGGGAGGGGAGCATAGAGAACCTCCATTCCCCAAGCAAGAGCAGGGCACTGGCCAAGGCCAGCCCAGCCACCAATGCCAGGCCAGGCCAGCGAGCTCCCAGGGAGAGGACTGCTGGAGACCGGACCCCCTTGCCTACCTCCAGTGAGGCAGCAGCTAACGTGCCAAAGGGAAGGTGTGGGCAGCTGGCTGTGGAGGCACAGGAGCGGGGCAGGGACCTGTGCATCTTCCTCAGTTCAACCCCAAGAAGCTCAGGGGCTGAGGCAGCTGGGCTGGGCCAGAATGACGGAGGCCTGTGAGGCCAGAGAGCCGGCCCAAAGGGGAGAGAGCAGCTGGGGCCTCAAGGACCGGAGGCCGGACTGGAGCCTGATTCTGGTTCTCAGGGAACAGGGCTCTGAGTGGAAACTGCCATCTGGGCAGGGGTGCGACCTGGGGCAGGTCAGCCTCCAACCATCTCAGAACACAAACCAATCACAGCCTCCAACCATCTCAGAAGACAAACCAATCACAGCCTCCAACCATCTCAGAACACAAACCAATCACGTCCTCCAACCATCTCAGAAGACAAACCCATCAGCAGCAGAAAGTTCAATCAGAGTCCACGCCACAGCAGGTGCAGGGCTGTTTGGCTTTATTGAGAACAAACCCTCTTCTCTGGGCGCTAACACAGTAGGGCCCCCTGCTGTGGCCTCACGGCCGAGGTCACAGCGCACTCTGGGTGGCTCACCACAGAGGGTCACACGCTGGCGGCTTTCTAACCCGGGGTAGCCATACTGAAACACACTTCTCACTGCGTGGATCTCCCTTAAAAAACTCAAACAATCAGAGAAGAATCCTTTGCTGCCCCAGCAAAGAGGGTCCAAAGCTTGAGAGCAGAGGGGCTCCCCCTGGTAGATGGTGGTGGTGGGAGGGCCTTGCTCAGCATGGTGGCCAGGACCCCTCAGGACATGTGACGATGGCCAGGACGCTGCCAGGGGCCTCCTTTGCTGCTGAGGGACGGCAGGGACCCAACGCCCACAGGTGGGGTCCCCGCCCTGGGAGCCCGCCTGTCATCAGTGTCTCTGAGGCCCCCGCAGATGGAGATGGAACCAGCCCCAGGCCCACATGGCGCCCGGCCTGCTGCTGCCGAGGGCCTCTCCTGTTGCTTCTCTCACTTTGGTTTTTCAGGGAGCAAACTTCAGGGTACGAGTTTGCAGATCTGGGAAGTTTTCTGGCTCCTCAGACAACTGTGGCAACAAGGGAGTAGAGAGAGGGCCTTCTGTGGGCACTTCCGCCGATTTGATTCTCACAGGGACAGGAGGAGGGACCCTTCCCCGTGGGAACGTGGCCTCAGTCTCCTCGGGGCAGGCCTGGGTGAGGGGGGCCCTGGCACACTGTGAGGAGGCCATGCTCCCGCCAGCGCCTGACCTGGGCCTGTGGCTCTTCTGACAAAGAGAGAGCCATCTCCCTGTTCCCCGTGCTGCAGAGGTCCCTTCGGTCTGGATCCAGCTGCTGCGGCCCGTGCACAGGCCTGACTGCGGAGGGTGGGCGTCACACTGCTGCTGGGAGAAGGGGGTGATCTGAGATGGAGCCGAAGAGGAGGAAGCGCAGGCGGAGGGACTCCTGCTGACTGGGCTTCACCCCAGGGCAGTGCCTGGTGCCGCCGAATTCACCAAATGGCTAGGCCACAGCAGGTCTAGCGCTGAGCCTCCCTGCTGACAGCAGACCCTGACCTGCCTCGGGCCCCAGGCCCCTTAAGAAATCTTACTAAGGAGCATTTCCTTTGTCTGAGGAGCCCCGGAGGGTTTCCCCCCAGTGGCCCAGCCCCGGGGGGCAGTGGTCTGGGCCACACCGAGCCACATGAGACCGTGGGGCTGCCGGTGCCAGAGGCGTTGGCTGCTCGAGGGCCTGGCTGTAGCTCATCTGGTGGATGCTGTGGTGGCCATCACAGTGTCCTCAGGAGGGAGGCCAGAGGGGGCGGGACTGACGGGAGGTGCAGGGTCCTTCTCCAGAGGGGACGTGCAGGGTCCTTCTCCAGAGGGGACGTGGGAACCAGCAGGGAAGGGCCCGCAGGCCCCCCGCATCTCTCAGCCCCCTGGGCGGCTCCAGCAGAGGGAGCCCTGTGAGAAGTCCGGCTCAGCCTGTTTCCTTGGTAACGGGCCTTTTCCAAGCCCAAGCCTGGTGAGGCCCCAGAGGGTGGGAGCGACAGGTTTGCGGGGAGGCAGTGCCAGCTGTGGGTGGGCTGTGCCTGGGAGGCGGCCAGCTGCCTCAGGTGGCAGAGGGACAGGTGGTGCCGGGGAGGCAGAAGCTGGGTTCCAGCAGGAGAGACCTGCTCGCATGCCGCTCGAGGTTGGGGGCCTTTTCTTTAACCTCCATCTTCCCCCACTTTGAAGCCATCACAGACGCGTCAGTGTCGGGAATCACAGCTCTGAGGAGCTCCGTGGTGTTGCACAATTCCTCTCCCATCACACGTCTCTCCCCGAGTGTCAGCTGGACGGATTGAGAACAGCCTTATTCACAGAGGTTTCTGGGTAGGATTCCATTCCGAGGGAGGGGGAGGCTCGCCCAGGGCTGCTTCAGAGGGAGGGCTGGAGGCGGCTGGCCGCGAGGGCCAGCGGGAGCAGCAGCAGCAGCGGGGAGGCGCTGGAGGAGGTGAGGCCTGGGGATGAAGCACAGCGTTAGGCCCGGAGGCACCTCCCCTGGACTTGGAGCACATTTCCTCCCACTCAGCCCATCGCCCGCCTCTTTCTAAGCTGCTGCAATTTTCCTTTCCCGTTTTTTTTTTTTTTAACATATTCATTCCTTTCAAAATTATACCACCTGTATATTTATGTAGTTGCCTCATCCTTTCTGAAGATTATTTTTAGCCTTTCTATTCATTATCCAGGTCTGTCTGGGTGACACAGCCCGTTTCTTTCTTTCTTTTTAAAAAAAATATATTTTATTGATTTTTTACAGAGAGGAAGGGAGAGGGATAGAGAGTTAGAAACATCAATGAGAGAGAGACATCGATCAGCTGCCTCCTGTGCACCCCCTACTGGGTATGGGCTCACAACCGAGGTACATGCCCTTGACCGGAATTAAACCTGGGGCCCTCGAGTCTGCAGGCTGATGCTCTATCCACTGAGCCAAACTGATCAGAGCAACACAGCCCGTTTCTGCTGCAACTCCCTGCAGTTGCCTATTCAGACCCTCCCGAGACCACTTCACCTTGATCATCTGTAGTGACCTAGGGCACCCTGAGTTCGCTTAAAGTTTGGGGAAAGGCTCTTCCTTTGTGGGCCGTGCACCTGCCCGTCCAGGGCGTTCCCAGCTGCCCCGCAGCCCCGGCCCTACCTGCACGCGAGCACTGCTGAGACAGCATCCCTTCCAGAGCCGCCACGTAGTCGGGGCCCAGCCAGTCGAGGTAGGTGGTTTTCTCCCGCACAGGCTCTGCCCGGATGGTGGCATCCTTGAAAAGCAGGTCTTGACCATGATAGTCGGAAGAGTCGAACATTTTGAACCCGTTCTTATTGTGGTCGTCTCCGAACAGGCCCTGGAAGCACACAGCAGGCCTGCTTTTTATCTGGGCCCACAACTGGCCCCCCAGGGGCTGCTGTCATGGTTTCCCACAAGGCGAGCCAGGGAGCAGGGGTTTCAGGCCACCAGGACTCCGCCTGAAATCACCGGCTGGCAACTCACCAGCCAAGGTCACCAGAAGGCATTGGAGTGAGGTGTGATGGAGCTACCACAGGAAGGCGTGAAGTGGCTATCAATCATTTTGGGGGGGACTCAAGGATCCTCTTGAGGATCTGATGCAAGCCATCAGCCTGGTCTGTGCATCAGAATAATGCACAACCAAACAGGGCCCTCCCCTCAGGGCATATGTCAGAGAACTTGGGGGCGGGGAAGGACCCTGTTGTCAGACAGCCCGGGTGAAATGCTAGATGTATTTTGAAATGTTTGAAAGCCGCCAGGATTTGCTGATGGATTGGAGGCGGAGCCTGACTAGAAGGCTAGAGTCCTGAGATTCGTCCTGAGGAAATGGAGAGGCTCAAGTGGGAAGGTGGAGGGAAGGGCAGCCAGCCTTGGACTCGTTCGGAACACCAGTTGAAATGTCAAGTAGATGCAAGTCTGAGGCTGAGGGCGGATGGCCACAGGACGGAAGATGTACATGTGGGAGATGTCCGTCCATGTATCGACGGAGGTTAAAGGCCTGGGACTGGATGAGGGCCACAGGGTGCAGGTGCAAGTGCAGCGGAGAGAGGTTTAGGGTCGAACCCTGGGGCACGCCTGCCGTCACAGGCCTGGAGGTGAGGAGGGACCAGAGGCTGGCAGGAGTGGCAGCCAGGCAGGCAAGTGTGGGCGAGGGCCAAGGCCCGGGGTGACTCCAGAGCAGGGAGCTGCGCCCAGTGCTGCGGGGGGGTCAGGGAGATGAGGCTGCGTAACAGCCACTGGACTTAGCGACCTGGGTCCCTGGGCCCTCGACCAGGGCAGCTCTGCCACCGGGCTGGGTGGGGCCGGTCTGGAGTAGTCTCCATCCTTAAGGGAGCCCCATAGGGGAGGATGGGTGGCTCGGGAGCAGAGACGACCTTTTGAAGGAGTTCTGCGGTAAAGGGCAGTGGGATTATGGCTACAAAGGGATGTGAGACCAGGGGAGGTTTTTTTTTGTTTGTTTCTTTTTAAAGATGACAGAAATACCAGCAGGAGTGCAGTCCAGCTGAGGAAGGAGATGAATAATGCAGGAGACAGAGGGGAGACTGGCGGGAGGGAGGTCCTTGGCTGAGTGCACAGTCACCGAATCCGCCCCTCCCCCAGCAGCCTCAGTTTCTCCTTCGGTCTGCCCCAGGCAGCCTGAGGCGTGGCTCCCCTCCCACCGTGCTGTGGGCCCTGCCCTGGCTCACCTGGGCCTTGTCCAGCAGTCCGTACACGGCAAAGATGTTGGTGTCCGGCCGGACCATCACGGCGTGGGAGGGAATCTGTGCCAGGTTGCAGTCTTTGAACTGAAACACCTCGGCCCGGGCCCCATTGGGACACAGCAGCTCATAGTCCTCCGACCGGAGCGCAGCGGCCCAGGGCTCAGAATTGTGGCCTGAGGGGAGGGAGGGGAGAGGCTGCTGTCCTCCTGGGCCCCCAAATCCCTGACTGGGAAGAGGTGGCCCTGTCTGCCCAGCTCCCAGAACCCCTATTCTCCAATTGGTCTGCCCTCTTGCCAGGAGGAGAGAGCCCAGCTGGATGCAGGGACGGTGCAGGGACGGTAGGAGCGACAGGTTGCAGGAGGGGGAGACAGGCATTTCCCACGCCCTGCTCCGTCCTCCCGAGAGTAACCCCGGCAGGCAGCCCCCCCTCCCGTTCTGTGGGTGAAGAACGGAGGCTCCAATCACTCTCGGTGTCTCCCAGGTCAGGCCTGAGGGCAGGATGCGTGTCTGAAGGTGGTGGTCGACCTCCTCCCCTGACAGCTGCCGTTCTCAAACCAGATGGGGTAGAGAACCCTGTGTGGGCCCAGGAGAGGCCGTACCAAGGGCCCCACTTGCAAAGAGCCTCTCTCATTTGGTAGTTGGGGTGGGGGGGAGGTGGACGGGGGCCAGGAACCTGGGCTTTAACCAGCCCCCGTGATTCTGAAGCAGGTTGGCCCAGAGGCTTCTGAGAAGCAATGCCCTTGGGGTCATCACTCCTGTGTCTTCCTGTATTCACTGGGTCCTCACCCTCGCCCCACTTCCCACAGGACCTTCAGGCGGGCCCATGAGGAGAGACAAACAAGAAAGAAGAAAAGGGAGCCCTGGCCAGTGCTGCTAGGGGGCTGGAGCACCAGCCTGCCCAGCAAAGGGTCGACATCAATGTTTCTCTCTCTCTCTCTCTCTTTCTCTCAACATCCTTTCCCCTCTATGCAACATCAATGGAAAAATATCAGCTGGTGAGGATTAACCAACCGAACAAAAAATACACAAGCCAAAACCGGTTTGGCTCAGTGGATAGAGCATCGGCCTGTGCACTGAAAGGTCCTGGGTTCGATTTCAGTCAAGGGCATATACCTTGGTTGTGGGCACATCCCCAGAAGGGGGTGTGCAGGAGGCAGCTGTCTCTCTCATCGATGTTTCTGACTCTCTATCCCTCTCCCTTCCTCTCTGTAAAAAATCAATAAAATATATTAAAAAAAATACACAAAAGCAACAACAACAAAAAGGGAAGTGAGTGGCCCAGGAAGGCGGGTGCTCCCTGCAGATGGATCTGGGAGGCCTCCCTGACCCCAGAGGGCAGAGGGCCAGGGCCAAGCAGGCTCCCAGGCTCCTGAGGACACACCCCCTCTCCGCCCTGGAGGAGCCCCAGGCTCCTGATGGAGGTTGGCAGGGGAGAGGGGCTGTGGCAACAGGGCCTGGAGCCCTTCTCAGCTAGGTTGGGGCAACTGGTGGGCAGCCCGTGACCTTCACAGCGGGTGGGTCTGGGCCCTGAAATCCCAACGGATGTTTCCCCCGCACGTCTTGCTTTCCTCCACCCACCTCCACCTCCCCTGCGGGATACATTACGCCTTTTCCTGCACCGAGTTTCTGTGCTGAGATGTGTCAGGAGCGAGTGTGTGGGGTTCAAAGCCTGGGTGGAGGCAGGATTTACAGAAAGTGCAGACGAGGGAAACAACCTCCCGTTTTTGGAAGGAAAAGATTCCCTGCCGGAGGGAGAGCAGGACGGGCAGGGAAGGGGTGCCTGTGAGGGGCCCTTGCCCTGGCAGGACCCTGGGTGGGCTCAGGCGGTCCTAGAGCACCGAGCTCCTGAGCACTTTTTCCCCAGAAGGAACCCGGAAAGGCGACCCCGGAGGAAACACCGCCAGGTTCCCTGAGGGTGTGCCTTGCCTCTCGGCCGAGGGGCTGCGTGTGGCTTCCCTGCACCTGGCACTAACCTGCTCGGGACTAGAGACCAGAGGCTGCTGGGAACTGATGGAGAGAGAGGCCCCTGCCGCCCACCCCACTCCGCCCCACCCCGCGGCACCACCCAGATACCCCAGAGCCTCCCCAAGCCGATGGTGAGATTCCTGGTCCCTGAGCAGCTGCCATTTGGGTGGAACATGGGTTTGGACTCTGGGCCCTGTGATCCGGATGGGTGGCCAGAGGTCTGTTCTCAGCATGAGGCTCCAGGGGCCCCGGGATCCCCAAGGGCCAGAGACTTCTAGATCAGTCTTTCCTGTCGCTGCATGGCCCCCAATCCCAGCAACACGTGGTGCCTGGATCGTGCTGGGGATGGGGACCAGCCCCCCAAACCTGGCCCCGCCCTGGCTCCAGCCCCATCCGGTACCATTTGTGTTGTCAAAGACAGTCGTGTGCTTGACAAAGGCCACGTCCCCCGCGTTCTCAGCCAGGCACCTGCCACACGAGAGGCCACAGCAGGTGTCAACGGGAGGGCGCCACCCTGTGCCGGCCCCAGGCCCCCGCCAGCCCCCCTTCCCCCCCGAGTACCTGAAGGCGCCGCTGTAGCCGAAGTACCTCTCCTGGCTATTGCCCACACACTTGTTGCGGCCCTGCTCGTCCCCCACACAGAGCGTGCACAGCGAAGACGGGTAGTGCCCGGGGTTGTTGGCAGGCACGCAGCTGGCACTGAAGAACTCGCTCACAGCTGGGGGACAGGGGAAGGGCGGGGCTGAGGGGCCTGCGCAGGAAGGAGCGGGGACGGCTGCTCCCCACAGGTCTGCCCACCCTGCCCGGCCTTATGGCTCAAGGCCACTTGTCTGCCCACCCAGCTCCGAGTGGCAAGGCCCCTGTGAGACCAGCAGGCAGGGGAGCAGGCAGAGGCTGTCTAGATACAGGAATCCCCTGGGTAACCTGGTGAGTGGCCCCCCAGTCTTCCCTGGCACTCGCTCAGGGATGGGGAACTCCCTCCCTCCTAAGCCGGTCTGTGTCAGTCAGAGCACCTGCCCAGCTGGCTGGGGGCGGAGGCAGCCAATCCCAGCAGCCTCTGTGTGCCCATGGAGGTGACTACAGACAAAAGCGGTGCCGGCCAGGACAGAGAGGTGTGTGTGCCACGCCCAAGGATCTTGCCAGCCGCCTCCTGCCCTCCTCGAATGTGCACGATTTAACACGTGGGGGGGTAGGGTGGGGGGACAGATGGCATGTGGAGGTGCACGGTAAAGTGTCTTCTTCAGCATTTACCCAGATGGATGCCACTTGCCACCCCCCCAGGGCTGCTGGAGGGTGGGGGCAGGCCCCACGCACACCCCGCCAGTTCCACTCTGGGTGATACATGGGCAGGGGCACCTGGCAGCCTTCACAGAACCACCAGACACCCCGACCGTCGCCAGAATATTTCCCGCCCTCCCAGGTCACGGAGGAAGAGGGAAGCCCTCCTTCTGTGGGTCCCCGTGGGAGAGGGTCCTCGGCCCCAGCCAACCCCAAAGGGGCTCCCTGTTCCCGGGAGGCGGGTACCTGTGAGCACGTCGCAGTCCCTGGGCTGGATAAAGCCCCTCCGCACGAGGGCGCCCACGGGGATGTCCCAGCCGGCGGGGCTGCCCAGGGCCGAGTGGCAGGAACGCTTGCCCCGCAGCTCGTTGAGGGTGAAGGCGTCTGAGCTGTTCCGCCTCACCACGGCCACCACGAAGTACGAGTTGCTCCTGTCCTCCGCTGGGCGAAGGGGACATCAGTGAGCCCTTGTCCGTGCTCCCCTGGCCTCCGCTGGGCAAGTGCCCCTCCCCCTCCCTCCCTTTCCCTCCCCCTCCCTCCTGCAGCTCTGCACCAGGCACGGTCCTGCCCGGGTCACAGGCTCAGCGTGCCCAGGCCGAGGGCTGCTGGGTGTGCAGGAGCACGTCCCAGGGGGACCCTGCCTGTCCCCCCATCGTGGAGAAGCAGCTCAGTTCTTTCTCCCATGCCCTCTCCTGCCAACAGCCTTCACAGAGGGGTTTCTTTCGTTCCTTACACCCAGGTGGCATTTTCCTCGCCTCCTGCGAGAACAGTGGAGGCTCAGTGGAGGCGGCAGAAGCATTTTTTCTGAACCCAGAGACTTCTCACATCCGGGTGGAAGGGACCCAGGTCCTGGCTTAAGAGGGCAAAGCACCAAGGCCTCAGCCCAGGCCGTGCCAAGGTGCGAAGGTGCCATGAGCTGGCAGGAGGGGGGCCGCCTCTGTGAGCCTCATGGTCAGGCTGGACGGGCCGAGGAGGCCTTTCGTCCGGGGCTGGAAAACGACTCGCCGGTTCTGTATGGCCTGGGTGACAAGCTAAGAATGGCTTTTGTATTTTTAAAGGTAAGAAATGAAGAAGAGGATGTGGCCTGCAAAGCCTACAGGGCTGGCCCTTTACAGACCTTTGCTGACTTTGGCCAGACTTTCAGGAACGAATGGGAGCACCGAGGCCTGCGGGGGAGGTGCTTGCCTGTGCCAGCCCCAGCCAGCCAGGACAGAGGCCTGAGGGAGAGCTGGGGCCTGAAACAGCACGGAGGGGAAGTTTATCTATACTAATAAAAGGGTAATATGCTAATTCTGGCTTTTCATCTTCTGGATGTCCTTCTGGACAAAGCCAAGGTGGTGGGAGCCAAGGCAGAGGCAGTTAGGGGCGATTAGGCCGAGGGGGAGTAGTTAGGGGCAATCAGGCCAGTAGGGGGAGCAGTTAGGGGTGATCAGACCAGCAGGGGAAGGCAATTAGGGGCAATCAGGACAGCAGGGGGGGAGCAGTTAGGGAGCAATCAGGCTGGTAGGAGGACCAGCTAGGGGTGATGGAGCCAGTAGAGAAAAGCAGTTAGGGGTAATCAGGCCAGCAGGGGGGAGCAGTTAGGGGTGATCAGACCAGCAGGGGGGGGAACAGTTAGGGGACAATCAGGCTGGCAGGGGGGATCAGTTAGGGGGCAATCAGGCAGGCACGCAGGTGAGTGGTTAAGAGCCATGGTCTGAGTGATGGATTGGAGACAGTGCAGGCCGGACTGAGGGACCCCCAAACCCGTGCATGAATTTTGTGCACTGAGCCTCTAGTATACATATAAATATCAACCACCTCCCAGTCAAAGCCAGCAGCCTGGCCCCTGCACTCACGGGCATACTGCTCGCCAGCCGCTGGAACCAGGCCATATGCCTTCCCAGCTGTGTAAATGTCCTCACCCCTCAAGGTCACAGCGTCGATTTGCCCAGCCTGTAGGGAGACAGAAAGCGTGGCCAGGATGGGGTGGGCTTTAGGATGGCAGGTGTCAGGATTTGATGGCAGTACCAGGGCCAGGTCTCCTGTGGGCTTTGATTCAGGCTCCCTTCCATGGTGACCCCATCCTGTCCCATCAGCCCCTTCCTCTCATTGTGAAGATGTGTGGGGAAGAGGGGTGCCTGGAGGACCAGAGGCCGGGGACCAACCACCACCAGCACTCCCATTCATGGGTGTCTTTCATACTTCCAGCAAATGTCTTCTGAGGGTATTCTGCTGTGAGGGTCTCCAGGCTGTGAGGAGAACCTAGCATGAACCCTGCCCTCTTGTTCTTTCCATGGAATGCCTGCTCTCAGAGGCCTGGGCGGGGGCTACCGTATCCCTAGCTCCTGGCCAAGGATGGGCACAAAGCCCTGTGTAACACATATTTGTGGAGTGTGAGTGCAAGTGGACGGATGAGCTGTATTTTAGAAGGGAATGAGCTGGGCCTGTGAAGGAGGCTACAGGGCTGAGGAGTGAAGCCCTTCCTCAGGAGGCTCCTGAGAGGCTGTGGTACCTGCACTTGGGGACCACCCTGAAAAGGGCTCCTCACCATCAGGTTCCACCTACTCGTTCTTAAAAAATAGGAGGGTTCTGGCCAGTGTAGCTCCATGGTTGAGCATCAACCTATGAACCAAGAGGACACGGTTCGATTCCCAGTCAGGACACATGCCCGGGTTGCAGGCTTGATCCCCACAGTGGGGTGTGCCAGAGGCAGCGGATCAATGATTCTCTTTCATTATTGATGTTTCTATATCTTTCTCCCTCTCTTTTCCTCTCAGAAATTAATAAAAAATACATTAAAAACATTAAAACAGGAGGGGAGGAAACTGAGAACTTAGAAGCTGCTGGAACACTGTGGCCATGGTGGGAATTCATCCCTGATGGCAGGGCCTCGCGCCACCCCTGAACCCTAGCCTCTGTCTCCAGTCAGAGCAGCAGGACGGAGCTGAGTGGGCCTCTGACCAGGACCCATGCTTCTGACTGTGAGTGGTAGGCATCTTAGTGGGTATCACTAAGTCACTGTCATGGGCCATGACAAGCATTAAAACAACAACAGAAGCCCCCTAGAATGTAACAGAACAGGAACTATCAGCATGCATTATACTTAGGAAGGGAAGTACTGCTTTATTTCATGTCCCTCTCTATAAAGAACTTTTAGCTTCTGTGTCTGAAAGAGTTTTGTGTACTATGTGATTTATGTAGCATGTACTTCTGATGGTGGGCTGCTGTCAAAATGTTTAACAAACCATGATCCAAGCCCACCTCTGCTGTGCACCAGGGGAAACTGAGCCGCAGAAAGGGGAAGGGCTTGCCCCAGGCCACGGGGTCAGCGAGGGCCTAGCTGGGCCCATCTCACAATCCTACTTCTGGCCACCACTCAGCGAGGAGGGGTCCCTGTCACCCCCCTCTGCCTGCTCCCTGGAGTGGGGTGATGGGTCCTTGGGGGTCCTTCCTCCTCCCCTTTCCCTGTGTTGTCATCACAGGAGACCTTCCTCCCCAGCAGCTCTGTGGGGCAGGTAAGGACCCTCCCAGGGGAGGGTCGCCCACAGGTCCCGCTCTGCCCCGCTGGTCGCGGCCCCACCTGGATTCGCTCCATGCAGTGCTGAGGGGACTTGGCCGACACACACTGGATCTCCGGCCTGAGCCTCTGCCGGCTGAAGGCCACAGCCATGTCCCCACACTTCTGGATCTCAGGCGTGGACAGCACACACCAGTGCAGGTAGTGGGGCAGCCCTGTGTGAGTGTGAGCGCGTGGTCACCGCACACGCGCCTGCTTCAGGGGCCGCCCTGAGCCTGGCCTGTGGGGTCGGGGCCGTGGGGGCTCGCACCTCCACAGGAAGAGCTTGGGGTCAGACCCCAGGGGAATTCTGGCTTTTCCTCGATAGCAATAAGGGGTAAGTTTTTAAACCATCTGGTCCTGTGTCTTCATACAGATTTGGGATAACTACCTCTTTCTTGGGGCTGTGAGGAAGCTTGAGGCAGATCGTGGCTGCCAAGGATCTAACTCAATGGCACACCATTTCCCTGGCTGCAGGTGAAGGAGGCATGGGGCTGGGCTGGAGGCAGGAAGCCCATGTGCAGACCACTGCTGTAGTCCAGGCTCTGGCGACAGCGCCTGAGCCAGGGCCCTGGCCATGGTCAAGAGGAGGAGGAGTGAGGCACGGAGGGAGGAGAACAGGGTTTGATGACTTCTGTGCTGAGGGGTAAGGAACCTTTCCCGAGACAGACACTGATGGCCTGGATCCCAACCCCCGAGAGGCGGGGCTTCCAGGGAACCTGCCACCCATGGAACTCTACAGATGCTTCCTCCCTAACCCCAGAAGCAGGGCAGTGGAAGCGACAGGTCTGTCCCCCGCAACCCCCGGGGGGTGTCCTCCCTGGCCACCTCTCCAGGAAGCCCTGCCATTCCTGCAGTCAGGTTAGGCTGAAGCCGGCGGGGAAGAGACAGGTGGACTTACGGTTGGAGTCACAGAGGAGACCCCTCATGGCACGCAGGTACTCAGGGCCCAGCCAGGCCTCGTAGGTCTGTGTGGCGATGGGCACCAGCTCAGAGGTGGCGTCTTTGAATAGCAGGTTCTTCTGGCCATAGGCCTCGGAGCTGAACATCTGGAAACTACTGTTCTCATGGCTGAACAGACGCTGTGTGTCAAGGGGGGGCTGGTGAGGTGCTGCAGGGGTGCATCCCTGCCTCCCAGATCAGCCACCACCTCCTTCTTCCCGTGCCCTCAAGGCAGGAGCTCACTCTGAGGGCAGGGTGAGGCGCCACCTGCCCCTTTCTTCTGTGCTCCCCCGTGCGCTCTGCCTTGTCACACTCAGCTGGCTGGACAGAGTACTCAGGGCCCAGCTGTGGGATGGTACCAAGGACAAGCAATGGGTGTGGCAGTGGTGGCATGAACAGGGCAAAACTAAAGCTGGTGGGCCCAGCAGTCAGTAACTTGCTGCTCTTTTAAGCAGTGGTTGAGCAAAACATTATTCACCATATTTAATTAATGGTGTACTTGGACATCTATTGGTTTTGCCATTTTGTTTATTTGCTCCTCTGTTCCGGTTTTGCTTTCCAGAGTTAGCTAGCATCGTCAGTGCTTCCCTACAGTGACCTGGCCTGAGGTTGGACACCACAGAGGCCTGGGCCCCCAGATGGGTATGTGCCAGGGGAGGGCCTCTGGACCTGCCCTCCAGTCTGTGGGCCCAGCTTCAGGATGGCCCTAGCCTTGAGCTCCCACCCTGGTGAGAAAAAGAAGGTCCAGCTCCTCTTAGGAAGCCGAGGGGGATGCCTTCATCTCACCTGGCCTTCGTTGAGCAGCCGGAAGATGAGGCCTCCATCTGCGTCAGCCCGGACGACCACGGCGTGCGCGGGCACCCGGGCCAGGTGACATTGTCTCCATTCAGTGACGTCGGCCCGGCTGCCATCCAGGCACAGCAGCTGAAAGTCCTGTGACAGCAGCTCCAGGCCCCAGGAGGGCAGGGTTTTTCCTGGGAAATGGGGAAGCCTCTAGTGAGCAGACAGGGAGGGAGGGTGGTGTCTGTCTCTTAGGAGGGCCTCAGGGATAGCCCAGGAGAGGGAGCCTGGGAAGAAGTTAGGGTGTCATGGGCCACAGGTGAAAAGAAACTCTCAGGAGGTTAGAATTCAGAACTTTATCACAGGGTAAGAGTCAGAAAGTTCTAAGAAATATAGAACTTTACCTGGAGGTGAGAACCCAGAATTTCACCAGCAAATGAGATCAGAACTTTACCAGGAGGTGAGACCAGAACTTCACCAGGAGGTGAGAGCCAGAATTACACCAGGAGGTGAGACCAGAACTTCACTAGGAGGTGAGACCAGAACTTCACCAGGAG
>JAAGEH010000045.1:45379710-45481103 GCA_011751065.1 Lasiurus cinereus | reverse complement strand
CAGAACTTCACCAGGAGGTGAGAGCAGAACTTCACCAGGAGGTGAGACCAGAACTCTAAATGGAGAGGAACTTCGTGGCTGTAGAAGACCAGGTGTCTGATAGACTGTGTCTACTTTCTTAACTTTTCTGCTCACCAATTTCTACTAAGATGCATTTGAGGTTACAACACAACACATATTAACAATGCTGTCTATTAAGGATAAAAGGAGTAAGAGAAGCTGAAGACGAGAGAGAAGTGCCAGGAACTCATTGCTTCCATCAGGCATGAAATCTGCTCTGAGCAGAGGGCAGTGGGCAGGGCGCCATATGGAAACACACTCTGACAGAATCTGTCCAGAACCACGTCCCTGAGAGAAAAGGGTAACTCTTTGAAGCTTCCCCCACATATTAATCCATCTACTTATATTTTGGTACATTTCCTCCAAATCCTTTTTTAATTCTTGTTTCTAACCATTTTAAATATGAGTAAGGACATACTTGATGGGCAATCTTGTATCCTACATTTTTTTCATTTGTCATTTCAAAGTAATTTTCCACATTATTATTCACTTTCTTTTTTTTAAAATATTTTATTGATTTTTTACAGAGAGGAAGGGAGAGGGATAGACAGTTAGAAACATCGATGAGAGAGAGACATCGATCAGCCACCTCCTGTACGCCCCCCACTGGGGATGTGCCCGCAACCAGAATACATGCCCTTGACTGGAATCGAACCTGGGACCTTTCAGTCTGCAGGCCGATGCTCTATCCACTGAGCCAAACCAGTTTCGGCTTATTATTCATTTTCTATAAAATTCATTTATAATAGACAACAAATTTACTTGAAGGAGTGAATATTGACACCAAATAGGAAAGTTAAGAAGACTGATTTTAAAATGAAGACGATATGCATCTACTGGTAAATGGAAGGGAAAAGAGTATTTGTAGGATCGTGAAAATTCTGTTCACTCAAAGCTATTTAAAAACAAAAACCCACCACCAAGAGGGTAATAGTTTGGAAAACTCCTTGAAGGTCATTTCTAATGACGGCATAATAACATGTAGCACTCTCAACAGTTATTTAGTGTCATTCTCTCCTACTCCCCAACTTTCCTCTATTTTTAAACTGTTGCAAAATCTTTCCATAACACTAGGGGGATCACCGGCCTTCCTGAGATGAGTGCATCATGCACATGTTTTGATCTGCCACGCCTGTTTTCTACGGCTGGGGCAGTTAAAGTCCTGAGATTTTCACTATTTCAGATGTTTATGTCAGTTTCACTCTTTTGCTCTGACCAGTTGTTTTGCATGAATACCTTTTAAAAAATTACTACCATATGATCCAGCAATCCCTCTTCAGGGGGTTAGAACCCAGAACTAACAGTGGCCATCTACCTGAAAATTTTGAAAACATCTATGTGTAAAGATACATGTACCCCTATGTTCATTGCAGCATTATTCACAGTAGCTAAAACATGGAAACAACTGAACGGTCCTTCAATAGATGATTGTTTAAAGAAGAGGTGGTACATATCTACTATGGAATACTAACCAGCCATAAGAAAAGATGAAATACTGCCACATGCAATAAGATGGATGCATCTTGAGAGTATCACGCTAAGCAAAATAAGTCAGATGGAAAATTCTAGTTAATTCTAGTTTCTAACCATTTTAAATATATTAAGGACATATGTGTTAGGCAATCTTGACGTCACTAATATGTAGAATATAAAATAGAAAGCAACAAGTAAACAAAAGAAATAAAAAGTTATAGACACAGACAACAGAAAGGTGGTTGGTTACCAGAGAAGGGAAGGAGGGGAGAATGAAGAGGGTAAAGGGGTCAAAGATATTGTGATGAAAACTAAACTTTGGGTGGTGAGCACCTAATGTAGTATACAGATGTATACAGATGTAGTACAGAATTGTACACTTGAAAGTTATATAACCTTTTTGACCAACGTTACCCTAATCTATATGTATATATAAGGCTAATATGCAAAGTGTCCCCTCAGGAGTTTGACCAGGAGACCGGGAGTTTGATCGCTCCCTATCATGTGCGTTGACTACCAGGGGGAGTTGCGGAATGAAGGAAGATAGCCAGAAGGCCCAGATGGGCCCTGATCGCTGTTATAGTATCCAGATGGCTATTGGCAGAAAAAGGTTCAACACCCTGTGAAAGCAATCAGCTCCTTTGGTTCACATGCACTCTTGCTGTTAGTTGACTCCTGGCTTGTGGGGCCCCACACACAATGGACTAGTGAACTGCCCTGCTTAATGCCACACCACACCCAGCTCCACCAGGGAACAGACATTCCGGACACGGCTTTGCTCCTCGCTCCGCCGAATGTCCAGCTGCACGTCTTCCAGGACTGGGTTAAGGGACATGGGACTTCGGGAATCCAGAGATGTAATCCCACGCAAATGAAAATCACCCGTCCTCCTGTGCAAATCTCAGAAAACTCTTCACTCAAGATATAGTAAGGACCCCATTCCCACTCGCTACAAAGAAAGACCATCCATGCATTTCTTAGATAATAGTAATATGTTGTTGCATTTCCTGAGTCTGAGGACTGTGCGTGGCGAGGGCCACAGCCCCTGGTCTGAGGAGGTACAATCTGAGCGTGGAAGGGGTCTGACACAGGGAAACATACCATCAGATGGTCCAGAAAGAACACACCCATATGGCAAGAACCATACGTCAGCATGGCAAATGCTGAACGCTGGTGTCCTGGTCAAGAATAAAGGGGAGTTCTTTGAATTACTCTTGCAGTTTTTCTAAAGTTCAGTTATTTCAAAAAATTTAAAAAAATTTGAACGGCCATGATATATTGGATCAACACCTCATCCAGGGATAAAGGGCTAGCTTCTTCAGATAAGAGGAAAATGTCAGGAAGGGCAAACTTTTTTTGGAAAAGCAGAACCCAATCATCACGTGGAAACAGAACCTAATGCCATGTACACATCAGGGCAGGTCAGAGCTGTTCACCTGGTCCCCTTGTCCGCAGAGACCCACCTCTTCCTCTGCCCACTTCTGGGGCCATGCTGTGCCTCCCATCCCCATCCCCCTCACCGTCAGTGTTCTCCAGCACCGTGCTGTGCTTCACAAAGGCCACATCCCCAGCCCCTTCCGCCAGGCACCTGCAGAGGAGACAGCTGTGAGCTGGATGGTGCTGAGCGCCTGGAGCCCCTGCAGCCCTGCCCAACGCCCGCCCCCCCCCCACCGCCCCGTTCCCCTGAGGTCTGGCCTGGACTGTGGGTGCCATGGTGGGCACAGGCTGCCAGCTCTCTGTGTGGCTTTGCCAAGTTGTGGGGTCTTCCTAGCCTTATCACCTGTGAAGTGAGGGTGACTAGGTGGCTCCTCTGGGAGAGATCCTTTGTGACCTGTATGGACCCTGTACACCCAGGGCCTCAAAGGGGCTGTGCTCCCGTGGCAGCTGCTATCGGTCCGAAGCCGCCTTCCTGCACACGCAGGGTTTGAAGATGACTCTGCCCTGAGGCGGGGGGTGGACTCGACCTTCTCAGCCATAACAAAACTCGGAGTGCAAGGGACCAGGACTGCTCTGCCTCCTCTGTGTGTCCCGGCCCAGGGAGGCAGGCGGGGGGCAGGGACTGCCTGGTCCAGGGGCGGCACCCCAGGAGCGTGGGTGGGCGAGTCTCTGGCTTGGAGGCCAGGGGACTGTTTTTCTCTCTGTGCTAAAATCCCCATTTACCCAGATCCCCGCCTGGAGCGTGGGCACCCGCAGCCCACCTCCCCGCCCCCTCACTGGCTTCCATGGAAACACTGAGGCCAGGGAGTTTCGAGGGCTCAGCGGGCTTCCAGGCCAGTCTCCACCAGCACGGCTCCTTTTTTATGGACGTGCACTACAGCTGTTAGACTGTCTTCTGGATCCACACAGGCTCCTCCAACGTGCCAGCCAGAACTGGGGCTCCCCCCACTCCCCATCGCCCTCCCTGCTGCTCTGCCACAGGGAATGGGCACCAGGAGTGGCAGACGGTTGTTTGGTCATTTTCTCCCTGAGCCCTCCCCTCTCTAAACATAGCGAAAGTGTTGACTTATGAGCAGAGCCGCCCGGTGCTCGGCGTGTTGTTTTTAATCAGCCAGGCACAGGCTCTGCACAAAGGGCCCTTTGATGTGATGCAGCCACATGGCCACTTCGGGGCCCTCCCTGCCCCAGTGTTTTCCCCAGCTCTGGCGGCCTCAGGCCTCACCCCTGACTCAGCTCGCTGCCCCCCTCACCCCCCACCCACCCCCAGGGCCAGCCCCGCCCAGGCCCCTCTCACTCACCGGAAGGCTCCACTGTAGTCGTAGTACCTCTCCAGGGGGCTCTTGTCGCACACCCCCTCCCCAGCCGCGTTGCCCCGGCAGAGGCGACAGAGGGACTTGGAGTAGCTGGTCTCTCCGGCCCCCGGGACGCAGCTGCCCCCGAAATACTCGCTGACAGCTGCGGGGGGAGGAGAGGCGGTCAGGGTCAGCCAGCTGTGCAGCGGGTCAGGCCCCTCGCCCTGTCCCCCCGCTCCCCGAGACCCTGAGACCCGTGCAAGCCACTCAGGCTGGAGGGGAGGGCTGGCTCCCCAAGGACAGGGCTGGACCCTTTGGGCTTCAGTTTGAGCAAAACTGGGAACTGGCTCCCCCCAGTGATTCCCAAACTGGGGCCACAAAAGTGTGGGCACTGGGGAGGTAGCGCTGTTCTTCAGAACCGGCTCAGGAACAAACCACGCAGCCCCAAAGGCCGCAGGGGACAATGACTATCGACCAGGTACCTTCCCACTGAGGGTTTCCCGTCAGCCGCAGAATGGCCATCAATGAAAGCAGGGAGCGGCATCGGTGTTACTGAAGGGGTGTCAGTAATTTACAGACAATGCTTCTCAGAACAGGGAGGAGAGGGAGACGGAGGGGAGGGAGGCGTCTTGGGCTAAGAGGTCGGACTCCTGGTCCCAGGTCCTGCCAGCCCGGAGCCCCGTGTCCGCCCTCTTGACAAATATTTATCCTGTGCTGCGGACAGTGCGGTGCGGGGAGCAGGGCACCATCACACAGTGCTCATCCCCGACGGATGCCGTTTTTCCAGGCGGCCCTCTGCCTCCTCCCGGGAGAAACGTGTCACCGCTGTGCCCAGTGAGTGACACACCACCCATACCCGCCCGTCTGGGAGGACATGGCGCCCAGGCTTCTGTGGGTCGGGCTGGGTTGCCCCGGGTGGGGGCAGTGTATACAGGGGTACATGTGTGTGCAGTGTGGGTTTGTGCATGTGTGTGCCTGCTGCAGGCGTGTGCCCAGCAGTTAGGGGCCCCCCGAGAGGTGTGGACGTTGAACGTACAATGACGACAGTTCCGTGAGGACAGCACAGACCCCGCCCCCTGCATGGTGCAAAGACCGTGCGTGTGAATCATCTCGGTCTCCCAACCCCACAGAGCTCTCCTCGCCGCATCCATCCCTGCTGGTCCCCACGCAGGGCAGCCTCCCTCCAGGAGCTGTGGTGAATTTTCCCACCTTACAAGATGAGGGAACTGAAGTCCGAGGAGCTAGAGTAACCCATCTGAGGCAGATCATCCATCTGACAGCAAACCCGGGCCTTTAGAAGACCATTGCTTCTCCTGCAAAATCCCGCATCCTGCACCCACCCCCAGAAGCACTGGTCAGCGAACCAGGAGGCAGCACACTATGGACAAGGGATGTGGGGACACCACAAACTCTACTGGGGGGCGGGGGAGAGGGTGATCCCAGGAGGACAGTTTGAGAATGTAGTGGTCATGTGCCAGGGGCCACCTCATGCTGTATTGTGTCCACCGTGGAGAGAGTGACACAGCCAGGCGGCCCGGAAAAGAACCCCCCGACATGAGAAGCAGGCTCCCGCTCTTAGCCAGACCCTCAGGCCTTCACCTGACACGCCCGGGCATGGCATTCTCAGCCACCCCACTCGGCTCACCCTCAGCACCTTCCACAGAACGTCCTGCCTGACAGCCCTATCCCCTGTCAAGTGGACCCGTCAGGGAGCAGCGAGTCTCGGATTCGCTGTGTGTGAACTTTCTGGGAACAGACCAGCAACTTGTGTGGGTCCTGAAGAAGCAGAGTTTCTAACTCTATAAAGCTGAGGACACGTTTCTGGAAGTAGCGGCCTACCCCAGGTCAACGCCAGGGGAGAGCTGCTCTTCGGGGAGTCACCAGCTCCCCTGGGGGTCAGGACACCCTGGCGGTGAGTGAGTGAGAGCCGAGGGCTCTGGGGACCTCCCCAGAAACTAAAGCAGTGGCAACAGTGGGCGCCCAGCATGAAGACAGGAGGGGCTGAAACACCCACTAGGGGTCTGGAGGCCCCTGGCGAGGTGGGACTGCTGCTCCTTAAAGGAGAGGCAAGATGAAGGCGAGCCGGGAGGGAGGCACCCCTGCGAGGGGACCAGCAGGGAGGAGGTGAGGAGAGCAGAGCCCAGAGGCCCGGGAGAAGCGCCTGCCGCTGAGCCCTCACCTCTGAGCACATCGCAGCCCATCACCGAGAGGCTGCCGCTCTCCACCAGGTAGCCCACGGGCACGTTCCAGCCCACCGTCCTGTTGATGCCCGTGTGGCAGGACTTCACGCCCTTCAGGGTGTGGATGGTCAAGTTGGAGTTCCTCTTGACCACGGCTACCGCATAGTAGGAGGTGCCAACCTCTGGACAGAAGAGAGGGGAGGAGTGAGGGCGAGGCCCTGCCTGAGAAGGCTGTGGGAAGAGGGTGTGTGTGCGCCATGCAAACCTGCGCACGAATGCGTGTATGTATGGATGTCCAGGCATGTGTGTGTGTGTGTGTGTGTGTGTGTGCGCGCGTGTGCTTGGGGTTCTTGTTACTGAGAGAGCCAGTGAGTGCAAGCCACGTGTCTTATTACAGACCCCACCCTCCGCCACCCGCAGGTGGCAGATTATCTCCCTAGTTAGTTTTCACCTTTCCTTCCCCAGTCAGCTGGCCCATGGCTGGGTCTACCTTTGTCTATGTCAGGGCAGCTCTGCAGCTGGACCAAGAGCAGGAGTGGCCTGCAAGTTTTGTTTTCCCTCAGAGAACTCAGAAGGAGTGAGGGAATGGTCCTGTGGTTATGGGACAAGAGGGGTTGAGAGGAGCAGGGCAGTGGCTTTCCGCGGGTTAGAAAAAGTAATTTCCTAGTGCTGAGGGGAAAGGAGAGATAGATAGATAGATAGATAGATAGATAGATAGATAGATAGGATAGGTAGGTGATAGACAATAGATAGGTAGGTAGATAGGATAGATAGATGATAGGTAGAACAGTGTGGTCTCACATCACTCAAGATCCTGATTTAGGGGGGGCCTCTGAAGGTTTGTGTGACCAGGACTCCAGGACTGCTCTGGGGACAGAGCTACTGACCAGCTCCAGGGAGTCAGGGTTGGGCCAGGCCCAGCAAGGACACACTGCTGACTTCTGCTCTCCTCCCACCCCCCTCCCTCTCAGCCCTCTGACCTTGATCATACACTTCACCCACCACGGGCTTTAGGCCGTGCTCTTTCCCCGCCTCATAAATGGCTCCTCCGTCCAGAGTGATGGCATCTGCTTCCCCAGCCTGCTGGGAACACAGGAGTCAGCACCCCCACCCCTGCCCCCAGCCCTCCCCACCCCGCCCACTCAGGGACACCCACTCAGGGCCCTTGAAAGCCCTGAGGTCCACCCTGTCCTGGCTCAGCCTTTCAGGTCCCTCCCCCACCGGGGCCAAGGTGACAGCACTCCTAGGCTACGGGCTCACCTTGTATTTTAACTATGTTATTTGAAAAGCATTGATTGTATAGGACTTATAATAGATGTGCATGGTAACAAGTTAGTACAACATGGAATGTAGTGAAAAGCGGGTCTCCCTCGCTCTCTTGTTTCCCAGCCCCCTGCTAACCTGCTCCTCAGGTTTTCTCTCTACGATGCAGACTGAATCGCATACATGCATGCCCTCTTCCATTTCCCCCTTTTCCTTTTCTTTCTTTTTTTTTAATTTAAAATATATTTTATTGATTTTTTACAGAGAGGAAGGGAGAGGGATAGAGTTAGAAACATGGATCAGCTGCCTCCTGCACGCCCCCCACTGGGGATGTGCCCGCAACCAAGATACATGCCCTTGACCAGAATAGAACCTGGGACTCTTGAGCCCGCAGGCCTACGCTCTATCCATTGAGCCAAACTGGTCAGGGCCCCCTTTTTCTTTTAAAACACAAATGTCAGTATACAATCAGTACAGTATGTCATGGAGCCCGTGAATAGAATTATAGTTCAACAGAGTTGGTTTGCGCCTCAGAGTGGAGGCTGGCCCAGGCTTTTGGCCCAGGGGGGACTGGATAAGGTCTGGGGGCATATCAAAGGCTGAGGGGAGCGAAACCCAAGTCCTCAGTGCCTGAGGCCCCCCAACACCTGTCCTGCCAGTAAAGCCCTGCCTCTGAGTTAGCAGGTCTCCTGCCTCTCAGAACTGCTTTCCCACCTCCCACTCACCCACCTAGGACCTCTGCGCCCTGGTCCTCCTTCCCCAGAACCCACACAAGTCCCGTCTGGAAAACTCCATGGCACAGTTAGTGGTCCATCACTGTGGGGCTCCCCTCAGCGGGGTGTCCCATTCTAGCAGGGGCCTTGCAGGAGGAAAACTCTGTCTCCCAGACACCTTTCCCCGCGGGCGGGCGGGTGCGTGCCCACCTGAGCAGGGCCCTCTCCTAGGCCTCCCAGCGCCTGGCTGGGGCCTGGGCAGGAAACAGGCTGCCCTTGTTACCTTGGAAACTCAGGAGATCCTATCGCCCAACCCCAACGGTGGGGGGACATCAGTGGCCTTGCCAGTGAATGAGGCCGTTGTGCGCTCCCTCCTGAGTCAGAGGCCTCCTGTCTGGCGGGCGGGCGGGGTGGCAGAGCGGAAGGAGAGGACTCACCGTGATGAGCTGGATGCAGTGGTCGGCCGAGGTGCCCTGGACGCACAGCAGGGAGGGCTGGATCCCAGCTCCCTGGAAGGCCTTGCTCATGTCGCTGCATTTCTGCTGCTCGGGCTCTGAGGTGGTGCACCACTGCACCTCCGCCCCGCTGAGCCCTGGGGGCAGGGGAGAGTGAGGCCCCGCTCCTGGGGCATCCCAGCCCCCCTCCGAGAGGCGGCTCCAGCAGCTCTTGGTGGCCCAGTCTGCTGAGCACAGCCCTCCTGCCGGGAGGCACTGAGGCACAAAGAGGCGCCACATACAGACCGGGAAGGGCTGGCTCACGGGCGGGCGGTATGTGGGCCATGTGCTCAGGGTAGATGGGTGTCTTGAGCCTGGCCTGGCCCGTAGCAGAGGCAAGGGAGTGTCTCCAGGTATCCACTGGCTACCCTGACCTCTGGGCGGCCTGGGGCTCTGTGGCCAGGCTGGCTCCTGCCCCTCTTGGGGTCTCTGGGCCTCCTCACCAACTGAGGAAGGAGGCAGGGAAGTGGTTGTGGCTGCCCTGGAGGAACCTTGCACCCTCGTGGCGCCTCTGTGATCATGCCCGTTGCAAACCCACTCTCAGGGGGCACAGGGCCAGGCCCCTGACAAAGGGGGGGCGAGTCCGAGGAGGCAGCAGCCTAGCTCCAGCTCCTGCTCCTCCCGCTGGTGACTTCAGACAACGGACTTGGCCTCTCTGATCCCGTTCAGAGGAGCAGCCCGCCTCCGCGTTGTGAGTAAACCCAAGCGGGGCCAGGACACAGGTCCTCACGGCGGCCAGCACGGGCCCTCCCTCTGGTGGGGACCCCGGTGGATCCCTGATCTGACCAGGCCAGAGTCCCGGGGAGCCCCACCTCGGGACCCAGAAGGGCGGCGCCAGGGGTCCCGGGCTCCCCAGGCTGATGCCTTTGCAGATCCAGCTCCCGGGCACCCCCCTGGCCCAGCCAGGGCTGAGGGTCCGGTTCCAGCTCCCGCCCTGCCCTGGCAGCCAGTGCTCCCCATGCCCACCCAAGGGCCAAGATGTGGGTCTCCTCATCCTCCTTCCACTACCCTCCGCCTCCCCAACCAGGGCGGCACCCGGGAATGTGGACCCGCCTCGCCCCAGAGCTCCAGGGCTGCACCCCGGGGGGCGGCAGGGGGCGGGCCAGAGCGGTGGCACAACCCGCCTTGTACCCTGTCCGCCCCCTGAGACCCTGCCAGCAGCCACCAGGTCCCGCCTCCGTCCCAGGCCCCGGCCCTGACTCCCCGGGGGGCCTTCTCCTCCCTGCGCCCTGCGGGGGCCCTGGAGCGGCCTCCCCCACCCGCCCCCACCGCCCTCCCGGACTCTTCTCCTGTTTCCGTCCCGAGGGGACTCCGGAGAGGGGGAGCCCCTCTGGCCCCCAAACCTCCTCTGGCTCCCACGCCCCTAGGAGCGTCCGCCCTCCCCACGGCCCCCGACACCGGCTCGCTCCTGCATCCTCCCCGGCGCATCAGGAGCTCCGCTTCCTCCAGGCCCCGCTCCATGCCGCCTCCTCCGCGAAGCCCTCCGGACACGCCGCCCGCCCGGCTGGAAGCCAGGTCCCTGAGCGCCCTCATCCGCTATCCCGGGCTCAGGACCCCCGCCCCGCCCCGGAGCTGCTCAGGGGCTGCGGCGGGCAGCGGGCCTCACCGGTGCGCAGCGCCAGGAGGAGCCACAGGGCCCCGCTCGGGCCCCGCATGGCGGGTGGGTCTGGGTCTGGGTCTGGGTCTGGGTCTGGGTCGGAGGAGGTGGGCAGGGGCTGGGGCGCTGTCCCTCCTGCCTCCCGCCCGGCTCTCCAGCTGGTTAAGTGTGACTGGGGCGGGCCGTGGCGGGGTGTCCACGCCCCCGGGCGCGCCCGCCCGCCCAGACGGGACACCTGGGAGGCCCGGCCGCCGTGGCCTCCCCTCTGGCGCCGCTTGCTGGCGCCGCGCCGGTGCAGGGGCCGCGCTTCCCCGCGGGACTGCCTGGCCCCCGTGCGCACCTGGGCGCCGCACTCCCTGTGCCCGCGAGTCAGGGATCTGCCCGCCCCCGAGGCCTGATTCCCTCAATTCAAGCGCTGCGCCAGGGACACCGTCTCCTCCTCGCCGAGGCCCACATGTGTTGCACTGGAGAGGAAAGGCTCAGGCTGGGCAGGGAGCAGAGGTCAGGTCTGAGCGGAAGGACGCTCCAAGGCCATGGAACTCACTCACCAGCCTCCCCTCCAGCACACACTGCACCGGGACCTGGCGCACAGCCACAAGCCTGATGGACGCAGTCCTGGCTGGGAAGGAGCTGCAGGCGGGGTGGAGGTGGGGGTGGAGGTGGGGGGAGAGGATTTCTCCTTCTAAGCAACTCTCTTTCCGGGCCTGAGGAGGGAAGTGAGTGGCCAGGTCACTCATTTAGTCCCTGCCCACCTCCTCCGACCCAGACCCAGACCCAGACCCACCCGCCATGCGGGGCCCTGGACTCATTTAGTCCGGGACAGAGCTGGGCCTAGAACCCAGGTGGCCAGCAGAGCCTGGCTCACTCCTTCATGCTTTGGAAGATGGGGAAAAACTGGACCCACGACAGGGAGAGGCGGAGGAAGCAGGAAAGGACAAAGCAGATGAGAGGGGGAAGTGAAGCAAAAAGGTGAGGGAGGAAAGGATAGGTTGTCTATGTCTCCAGGCCACTGGTTGTCAAAGTGTGGTTCCCAGACCAGCAGCAGCAGCAGCAGCAGCAGAACCTGGAACTTGTTAGATATGCAAATTGCAGGCCCACCCCTGACCCACTGACTCAGAAACTCTGGGGGTAAGGCCAACACTCTCTGTTTTTGTTTTCCTTCTTTCTTGTAAGTAAATTTTTATTGACTTCAGAGAGGGAGGGAGGGAGGGAGGGAGGGGGAGAGAGAGAGAGAGAGAGAGAGAGAAACATCAATGATGACAGAGAATCACTGATTGGCTGCCTCCTGCCCGCCACAACTGGGGACTGAGCCTACAACCCTGGCATGTGCCCTTGACCAGAATCGAAACCAGGACCATTCAGTCCACAGGACGACGACGCTCTATCCACTGAGCCAAACTGGCTAAGGCAACACTCTGTTTTTACCCTGGTGCACAGCAGAGCTTGAGAACCACTGTTAACTCTGCTGTGCACCAGGTAAAAACATAGTGTTGACCAGGACTACAGCTGTAGACCAGGACTACAGCTCACCATTTTTGGTGGGGACGTGGAGATGGACTGCAGAAATTGTGACTCAGTTGTCCGCCTCCATGTATGTCCTTCTCTTTTATCACCCCTTCATGAGCACCCAGGACTGCGATGCTGCCTGTCTCAGGTAGAGGACATGTGTAATTAGAATGCTGAGCGAGAGGGAGAGGACCCCTGGGTCCGAGTTTGTCAGTCCTCCAGCCTGCTCTGCTACCTTGGGAAGGAAGCCCTGGCTCCTGTGATTGGGCCATGAAGCTGCTGCTTCTCACACATGAACATGATCCTGGGGGCTGGGCTTCAGGAGACCTGAGCTCTACTCTTATCATAGTATGACCTCGGCCACGTTCCTTCTCTCTGGACTGCAGATGTATGCCAAAGGTAGATCACGATGGCGCTGATGCACCGTTCGTTTTCCCCTAAGAGCTGTCGGCTCCGGAGAATTTGAGGGGGCATGTGTGGTGCAACCTGTGTGTCCATCCCCAGTTGGAGTCACCATCAGGAGGAGGCACCTCTTTTTACCGTGCACAGGTGGACTAGCAAGTGGCCCTGGCAGAGGGGCTATGGTGTCTCCTAAGGGCGTGGAAGGCATAAAGTGTCCTCAGCAAGCCTCATCCTCCTGCCTGAGGATGAAAAGGCTCATTTTTGCAACAGGATTTGTGTTGACACTGATAAGGTGTCAGACAGCTGCAACCTAAGAGCTTGGTGAGCTCCTTCACAGCAAGGCCCTTCCCTTAACTCTCAGGTCCCTCCTCCACGGTCTCACCAGGGAATTTGCTATCTCTGGACTCCAGCGGCTGCTAGATCAGGCCCATTGCCTGGCTCTAACACGCGCATAGCTTGTGTGTCATGGGGAGCTCTGCCCCAGCTTGAGCCTAGATCCTGCCATTTCTGGGATGCAGACTTACCCAGGTGGTCAGAGGATTGGGTGGGGTGCAAGGAGAGTGTAATGTTCTTACCAAAGAAGAGCCCTATAGAGAAGTAGAAGCACTAAGGTTAATTGGGTCCCCATTCCGGACTCATTGAGAGTATGAAAAAATGCAAGGACTGGTTTCACTGATGCTTCTGTAAGATGTTGGGGCCTTAGCAACACTGCTTTGGGACCTCGACCCTATCCCATGATCTGAAATACAAAGAGCTCTTCTTCACTCTGCCAAGGCCACAGTGCTGGTACTCCAAGGATTCAGGGTGCCCACCAGCTGGTCAGGGAACTGGAACACAGTAAAGACAGTCTCTGGGGACTCGGAAAGAAGAGGGAGGGGCCTTTGACAGAGGCAGAGAGCTTGTACTGGCGGGGTGCCCGTGCTAATGAGCCAGCACAGTGTGGATGAACAAGTCTTCTGCCCAGAATATTAGGACAATTAATGTTTTTTCATTTCAACAAGTCATACTTTATATTTTTCTATTTCTAGGGCTGTAATGTCTTTGACTAAGAACATGTCCAAACATTTTTTATGCTGGGGACATTTGGATGAGCTGTTATGCACAGAGAAAATTAGGAATGCAGCAGTAAATATGTTATCAAAGAATATCACCCTCTTACAGTAAGCCTCAATGTCGTTGATAGGTTCTTGGAAACTGTAACTTTTAAGGGCAACGACATATAACAAAACCAAGTTACCATAGGCTAATTGGTATAAACAAGATTTTAAGTTCCTATGGCATATTTCTAGTCACAAAAATGTTTCCAATTCCCTAAATAAAGACCCAAATACTCCTTTTGAAAAAAATTTATTTTCTTTATTGATTAAGATATTACTTATGTGTCCTTATTCCCCTGTTACCCCCCTACCCCCCTGCTCATGCCCTCACCCCCAAACACTTCTAATATTAAACTCTGAAATAAATGTGAACTATACGGACATTTAAGAACGATCAGTAAAAACAAGTAGGTAATTGTTTTCCAACCTGCTTATTTCAGTTCAGCGTCTCGGTGGCCAGAACCTATCTGGTACCACCCCTGGATTGGCTGCGCATATAGGGCACACCCCAGACACCCCACTCACTCAGATGGAAGCAACGCAGACACCCCCGTTCACCTCATGTGCACATCTTTGGGCTGTGGGAAGAAACCAGAGGATCCGAAGAAAACCCACACAGATATGAGGAGGACGTGCAAACTCCGCACAGACAGTGGCACCGGCAGGGACTAGGTTTTTTCTTCTCAACATTATAATGAAACCAGAGGCTTGGGTGGTTTCCAGCCAGCCTGCCCCGAATGGGGCGGGGGACCCCGATCGGGGCCTGCCCACCTCCTGGTTGAACTCCCTGTCCAGGAGCAATTTGCAAATTAGCCTTTTATTATATAAGATGATGTTATTTGAGGACCTGCTGTACTCCTGACATCATTCACCATGAATTTGCTGACTGGTCAATACATCTGAATTTGTATATTGAGATCAATGGTAGACATAGCGAGGGTTTTGGGAACAGAAGTTTTTGCCACTTTACAAATATTTTCCTTATGAGGCTGGACTTGGGGAAGCCTGCTCAGAGAAGATTTGACTTCGGGTGGTGGGCACATAGTGCTATATACAGATTTTTTTTTTGAACAGGTATGTGAGCAGGACTTCATTTTCTTTCATTCTTTTTAAAAAAATATGTTCTTATTGATTTCAGAGAGGAAAGGAGAGGAATAGAGAGATAGAAACATCAATGATAAGAGAGAATCATAGATCGGCTGCCTCTTGCATGCCCCACACTGGGGATGAAGCCCACAACCTGGGCATGTGCCCTGACCGGGAATTGAATTGTAACCCTCTGGTTCATAGGTCGATGCTCAACCACTGAGCTACACTGACCAGGGCTATATGCAGATTTTGTAACTCAGAAATCCACATATGAAATCTATGTGTTCATGTTGACCAATGTCAGCCCAATAACACTTAAGCATAATTATGAAAACAAAAGCACATTAAGGCTAAAACCTGAATGATGGAGAGAATATCCTATTGAGCACAACTGTCACTAACCAGATTAGAAAAATAGTTAAAAGCTTTTTCCTAGTGAGAGTGAGGAATGTCAGATAAACTAGACCTGAACCAAGTACCAAACTTTCAGAGAAAAGAAAGAAATCTGTCATCAAAAGATATCATTTCTAGTTTTAAATACCAGTAGGCAAGTAGATATTTTTGATCCACTAACTCACAAGATTTAGAAAACTTTTTTGTAGAGCTTCATAGTGTGGAACATATGGGACTTGCATCATCTTTAGCACTCCCATCTGTGAGTTAAATGAACCTAATTTTAAACATTCTAAAGAAAGATTATATCACTCGCTCTAATCTTTTCTTCCAGAAAACTCACTGTATCTTGTTTCACATGCTAATTGTTTTGCACAGACTTCTATATAGTTAAAAAACCATTCTACTGTTAAACATTGTCCTAATGAAATGTTTGATTAGAGAAAATAGGGATGAATAGATGCTCAATTTGAGTAGTTTATTCCCATTCAGGACAAACACCAATGATTCCTAAGGTATCATCTAGAGCAGTGGTTCTCAACCTTCCTAAGACGGAGACCCATGCATACAGTTCCTCATGTGGTGGTGACCCACAACCATGAAATTTTGCTACTGTTATGCATCGTTATGTAAATATCTGCATTTTCCAATGGTCTTAGGCGACCCCGTGAAAGGGTCATTCGACCCCCAAAGGGGTCACGACCCACAGGTTGAGAACTGCTGATCTAGAGCCATTTTAAAGGAGTGACCTAATATTTTTTGAAAACAAACATGTGAGAAATCAAGTCACATCGTGGTAAGAATGAAAAAGACCGACAAGGTCAAGTGTGCTCAGCACGCAAAAGGGTTGAGTGTCAAACCAGTCAATCAGAGGCCAGCTCTGGCTCAAGGATTCCCTAAGTATGCTGCACTGGAATTAGATTTCTGTTAATCACAGAATATAAGTAATATTTAAGATGCAGAGAGGTTACCACCTAAAGAATATTGGTAGTTGATAATTTTAAAAAACAAACGACAATCCTTTGGGCTCAACAAAGATTTTCTTAAGAGAGTAAGGCTGTCTTGGTGGACTCTTTTCTAAATTGTAACCTTATTAGACAATCTCACTTTTAACAAATGACTGGTTTCATTCATTGCTCAGACCATTTTCTCCTCATTTACTGTACTAATGCCCTAAATATACTACTTATTTCTCCTAGGTCTCAGTGGTTGGCAAGCTCATTAGTCAACAGAGCCAAATATCAACAGTACAATGAAATTTCTTTTGAGAGCCAAATTTTTTAAACTTAAACTTCTTCTAATGCCACTTCTTCAAAATAGACTTGCCCAGGCCGTGGTATTTTGTGGAAGAGCCACACTCAAGGGGCCAAAGAGCCGCATGTGGCTCACCAGCTGCAGTTTGCTGACCACGGCTCTAGGATACCAGCAAGGAGAACCTGGCACCAGTCATGGGCACATTCAGCTAGTGTTATTCTTGGGAACTTGAAATTCTAAAAACTTTAATTGCTTATTCTTTCAGTCTCCAGCTTTAGGAACAAATTTGTTCTGCATACAGGCCCCTGGGATCTATCATTCTTCATTTAAAGTTTGGTTTAGGATGTGTGGATGCTCGCAGTAGAGAGAGAGGTGGAGTGTGGGAAGGCCTGTCATGGCTGTGGGATCAGAAACCCATTTCTGGTTCTGCTTCTTGTTCTTGTAGGCCGAGTTGCAAAGGAGGACAAAAATAGAGCAGGATAAACTGGAAACAAGCCAAGCTTCCAGTTAATAAGGGGATAAAAAATTTGGAGTGCATTTATAAGTGGAATACTACCTAGCAACAAAAAGTAACCAACTATTGATGCATGAGCAACACAGATGAGTCTCAGCTGCATTTTGCTAAGGGAAAGAAGCTATAGCCAAAATGCTACATATAATATTTCATTCATATGATATTATGAGAAAGGCAAAACTAGAGGCACTGATAAAAAAAATCAGTGATTGTCAGAAGTTGGGGGTGGGAGAAGGTATTGATTATAGAGGGGTAAGCATGAGAGAAATGTTGGGATAATGGAACTGTTTTGTTTTCTGGATTGTAGGAGTGGTTACGTGACTCTATGCATGTGTCAAAACTCTTAGAATTGTACACCCTAACGAACTTTTCAATACATAAAATAAAAAATACGGTAAGAAAGTTAGGATAGTGGCTTCCCTTGGAGTAGGAGTAATGACTTGGAGAAAGCTGATGGGAGTGGGGGGGTGTGCGGGTGCTGGTCATGTTCTGTTGTTTGAGCTTCATGCTGGTTGTTACATGGTCACCCATATGATGTTTGTTCCTTGAGGTATATGTACACTTACGATATTAATATATTTTATCTATGTATACTTCAATAAAAAGTAAACAAAAAGAAAAATAAAGGGTGGGAGAATTACAGCCTTCTCTGCCCTCTGGTCTCTTTCCCCTAACATTCTCCCCATATGTGTTTTACTACTATACAGAATAGAAACTGCTAGAAAAATCATAGTGTGACACTTGGCCTGATCAGATTTTGTATCTGTTCCTTAGAGTCTCAGATAACACCAGGTTACCTGGCCACCAAGTCTGTTCACAGTGCCATTTAGCAGACCAGCATTTGTACTGTCAGCTCTCAGTAACCATGTTTGGGATGGAAAGGAGAGAGCTGGCAGTGAAGTCAATGAGTAAGTAGTAAATTGTGACTTTTCTGGCCCTAGTCCAATTGAAGGAAAAAAAATATACCTTATCTGGGTCATTTAAGTAATCTTTTCTAGGTGTTTTTAGACTCTCAATAATAAATGTTCTGGGAATTGCTATGGATTATTGGGTCTAGCACTATGCGAGGATATGGGAATAACTTGTGAAATCATGTATTCCAGTTCCATGTTGAGTTTGGGCAGTAGGTCAAAGTCACAGGCATCTCTGACAGAGTATGGGTCCTTAAAGGAAGAGACGAGTAAACAAGATAGGAACTGAAATGTAAATAATTTCTTAACTAAAAGTCAAAGATTTCTCTACAGGGGATGAGGAATGGGGGACCATATTCTTCTGTCTTCTACCAACCATAAATAGTACAGGGCAAGAGGAAGAACAGGAAGTATTGAGGGTCAAATATCAGATGTAGTGATTGGTATTTTGCACACACTAGTTTATTTAACCCTCATAACAATCCTGCAAGGTAGTCATTCGAATCTCATTTAAAATATGGCAAAATGGAGAATCCAAGATGGCGGCATAGGTAAACACCTACACTGCTGCCTCACCCAACAATTTCAAAACTACAACTAAAAGACAAAACGGACATCATCCAGAACCACAGGAAAGCTGGCTGAGTGGAAGTTCTACAGCTAGAGGGAAGGAGAGGGGCTCACGGAGACCCAGAGCAGCTGCAAAAAGCTGAGGTACAGAGACGCCTGCGTAGAGAGAGCAGGTGCCAGAATACCTGGCTGGCTTTCTCTGGCAGGAGGGAAACGGAGACTCTCAAAGGCATTGAACCCCTTATCTTACAACACTAAACCCCAGATCCAGCCGAAACTCATACAGGGTGAGTTTGGACTGTGAAAAGGGAGAGGTGCACGGAAATTTAGGGGAGTCACAAAAGATCAGAGGCCTGGTGGCGGGCACGGCACTGCGCAGAGGACAGACTGCTGATTGTGCCGCTGGCTTTTGCAAGTGGGCGGGAGACAGACCCTCCCAGCTGTGCCACTTCTAACTCCACTAAGCCCCTGTTTTGGGCGAAACCCTGGAGACCTAGACTCGTGTGGTCCTGGTGCGCAGGGGAGCCGAAAAGGCAGCGGTCTAGAGGCACTGCGGGCCTGCGTGCACAAGGACCGCTCCAGCGATTACCCAGTCATGTGAGACTCAGGGGCCGTGGAGGGCGGGGCCGATTGGAGGGCAAGGCAGTCCCTTAAGCCCTGAGACTCCACCCATCCCAAGCTCAACAGAGGCTTCTTAGGTTTTGCAAGTCTGGTATCATAAGGCTGAATCCAACACAGAAGTTCCCCCGGCATAGTGAAAATGCCGAGACAAGGGAAGGGATCACAAACAAAAGAAATGGAGGGAAAAAAACGACTGGATATAGAGTTCAAAACCACACTTATAAGGTTTTTTAAGAATATGCTAGAAAAGTTGGATAAAAATAGCGAGAGCCAAGAGGAGATGAAAAAGGACCAAGTAGAGACACTGACTGAAATAAAAAATATTATACAGTGTCCTAACAACAGACTAGAGGAAGGCAAGAATCAAGTCAAAAATTTGAAATATAAAGAAGCAGAATACATTCAACTGGAAAAGCAAGAAGAGAAAAGAATCCAAAAATGTGAAGATAATGTAAGGAGCCTCTGGGACAGCTTCAAGCATACCAACATCAGAATTGTGGGGGTGCCAGAAGAGAGAGAGCAAGATACTGAAAACCTATTTAAAGAAATAATGACTGAAAACTTCCCACGTCTGGTAAAAGAAATAGACTTACAAGTCCAGGAAGCACACAGAACCCCATATAAAAGGAATCCAAAGAGGACCACACCAAGACACATCATCATTAAAATACCAAGAGCAAAAGACAAAGAGAGAATATTACAAGCAGCAAGAGAAAAACAGTTCATTACCTACAAGGGAGCACCCATTCGAATGTCAGCTGATTTCTCAACAGAAACGATGCAGGCCGGACGGGAGTGGCAAGAAATATTCAACGTGATGAATAGCAAGATCCTACAACCAAGAATAATCTATCCAGCAAAGCTATCATTCAGAATTGAAGGGCAGATAAAGACCTTCACAGATAAGAAAAAGCTAAAGGAGTTCATCAACTCCAAACCAGTATTATATGAAATGCTGAAAGGTACTCTTTTAGAAGAGGAAGAAGAAAAAGGTAAAAGCCAAAAAATTATGAACAACAAATACATATCTATCAACAAGTGAATCTAAAAATCAAGTGAATTGAAAATCTGATGAACAGAATAAACTGGTGAATATAATAGAATCAGCAGCACAGAAACGGAGTAGACTGATCATTCTCAGGGGAAAGGGGTGATGGGTGTACAGGGAGAGACTGGACAAAAATCATACACCTATGGATGAGGTCAATGGGAGGGAGGTAAGGGCAGAGGGAAGGGTGGGAGCTGGGTGGAGGGGTTGTATGGAGGGGAAAAAAGAGAAACAAATGTAATAATCTGAATAATAAAGATTTAATTAAAAAATAAATAAAATATGGCGAAATGAAGGCTCAGGTTAATTTCTACAAGGGGAATTGTAACAATTCCAGGCTTCTGATTCCAAAGAAAAAGGGAATTAACTCATAGAGTATACTATGTGCTAGCTAAGATTTATTTGTAATTTTACTGCTTCTCAAAATATGTCCATGTTGCAGATAAGTAATAAGGAAGAGGAATGATACAACTTGCCCAAACTTAGTTGTATAGCCAGTAGGAGGCACAGCTGGCATTCAGATCAAGCTCTGATTCCACAGCCCACATTTTTCACATTATAGCACTCTGTTGCCAAAGCAAAGGGCAGCTGTATTATGCAATTCTCCAGGGAGATCAATGGAATCTCCAACATTGGACTAAAACAACAGGTAATCTAAACTGGGTCAGAAAAGTAACATTCCTGTTTTTCCTAGATATCTTTCAAATTCAAACACAGCAATAAAAATCTCTTAAATTTATTGATATTTACTTTCTTTTAATTAGTAATTCATACCTTGAGGGACACATCACCCATTAAATTCAGCTCACAGCATGGGAGGAAAAGAACTGGTACAGTAGAAAGACCACTGTTCAGGAGCTTCTAATTCTGGCTCTCTTCCTGGTTTGCAATGTAAGTTTGGTTAAGACATTGTGACCTCTGGGCTTCTATTTTACCACATGAAAATTAAAAGTATCCAAGACAGAGAATCTTGGAAGAGAACTGTTTAATTCTTTAGAAAACAATTTTTCCTTGTAAGTAAAGTCCCCAAATTGCCATCTTTGGAGTTTAAGTACTATATAATGGTTTAGCATGTATTTGTTAACCAGAGTTGTTCCTCCATGGGTACCAAAATCCATGGATGCTCAAAACTAGTGGCCCGGAGGAGGAAGATGGCTGCCGATGGGACGGCAGACTGCAAGATAGTGTGTGAGTGAGAAAACAAAGGCAGAGTATGTGGTCACACGGGGAGTGTTTGTTGGTGAATTGGGGGACAGCTATACTCCAGGAGACTGTGGGGACTGCCGGATGGGGCTCCAAGGACCAGACAGACCCCGCTGCTGCTGGGTTCCCTCCTGGAGCGACTGCCTTGGACTGTGGAGACGGCACCATCTTGAAGGGGAAAGTGGATGTTATCGGAAGCCTGGAGAATCTACAACTATGGCACCCACTGAACAGCTGCAAACCCGAGAACACCAGTTCCCAAGTGGCGCAAGCACTCGAATTCAAGGAGCTCTACACTCCCTCATGGGAAGGTCAGATTTTGACTGGGATAAGGTGAGGTCTGTGGTCCCAGCAGGAGAAATGCCGATTCAGGAGCTGGAGGACCAGGGAAGTCTGTACCTAGAAAAATCTATGGCTGTTAGGGCTGGATCCATGAATGTGGAAGCGGGTCCACAGAGCTGCTAACAGAAGGGAACTCTAAAAAAGCAACCAATTGTGATCTGGGCACAAAAGGACAGCCTAAAAAATTTTCAAGTGTGACGGTTGCCTAGATCCAAGGGGGAAAAAAAGACTGCACAGACTTGCATGGAGCCCTGGAGTTCACACACTTATGCTGGCTCTTTTTTTTTTTTCCTCTTTAAATCCTTGCTTCTGATTACTAAGCCTAATACATAGGATCACCCAATTGGAGAATTCTCCAGACACCCTAGGAGAATGCAAGGGAAAGTTGTTTTTCTGGAACCTGGAGATCAGAGCAGGGAATAACCATCAGAGAACCAGCTCTGGGGCAACCCACACCCTGAAACCAGTATTAAGTGCCACAGGAAAAACAAAACCTAAACACTAGCTAGAGAGGACCTATAAACCCAGAGGTCAATCCAGAAACACTGCCACCCAGGGGTTGAATCACAAATTGACTTGTGTAAACACAAATAAAGGAGTATAAGAAATAAGGACTTTCTGCCTGCTTAAAAATCAGTACTGGTTTACAACACGGAGGAGCAGTGGAAGGCAGGGAACCTCAATACTGTTCAAAGGAACAGGTGTGCCAAACAGAACAGTAGAGGAAGTGAATGATCTTCACTACTGCACATTTCTTTTTTCATCTTTTACTTAAGAAACTAGTATTTTTTTCTCACTTGATTTTATGTTTTTAATTATTTTTATTTCAATCAGTATTTTTACTACTACTATTTTAACCTTCTTTTTTTAAAAGTGTCATTTTTTCTCTTTATTTTACTTTGGGGTTAGTGTTCAACATTCTATTTTCATCTTTCCTTTAGTATCATTTTACTCTATCTCAACTTCACCTTTACACCATCACTTTCTCCCTTTTCCCCTTTAGTTGTCCTGTTTCTCTTACCCTATTCCTGCTTTACATTTTCCCTATTCCTTCCTTTTACCCCGTTAAATTTCACCCTACTTATATAACTTAATTTTCAATCCCCTGCTTCAAATTCATTCAAACCTTTTTTTTCACTATGCCCCCATTTTTTCTGTCCTTTTGTTGTTTACTTGATTGTATTGATTTTTTATGCTTGTAAGATATATATATATATATATATATATATATATATTTTGTTTTTAGCTTGTTTTCCCTTGCCTCACTTGATATTAGCTGTTTGTAGTTTGCATTCATCTCCAGGTACTTGTTGCTGGCATGTATTGGGATTAGGGCCTGTTCTGTTGGAGTTTTCTCCCCATTTATAGTTTTCATGCTCTTCTTTCTTAATTCTCTTTTCTCTTTAACCCAATTTCATTTTTGCACTTTTTTCCCCTTCTCCTTTCTCTCCTATCCTCTAATTCACCTTTCTCTGGTGTTCACCTTTATTTAGGGTTATAAATATCATGAATACATTTGTGTTCAGTGCCTTGTGCATTGTACCCTTATTGTGTTGTATTTTGTGCCTTTAAATCAATGCAGGAGAGAGAGAACTACATAACCAGACACCTGGAGAAGACAGATCATGGGGAGACAAAGAAACAGCCCGCATATGAAAGAAAAGCAGCCATCATCAGAAAAGGAAGTAAACAAAATGGAGGCAAGCAACCTGTCAGAGAGAGAATTCAGAGAAATGGTCATAAGGTGGATGAAAAGAATGGAAGACAAATTCAACAATATGTGTAAGAACCAAGAGGAAATGAAGAAGAACTAAGAAGAAATGAAAAATGACATAATTGCTGTAAAGAACTCAATAGAAAGCACAAAGAATAGACTAGAAGAAGCAAAGGAGCATCAGTGAGCTACAAGGTAGGAAAAAATATCCAAGTAGAGATGCTTCTGGAAAAAAAAATTAAAAAGCAGGAGGAAAGCCTAAGGGAACTTTGGGACAACATGAAACCAACAAACAAAAAACCCACATAATAGGGGTACCAGAAGAGAGAAAACTAAGCAAGGAATAGAAAACCTATTTGAAGAAATAATGACAGAAAACTTCCCTGAAACAGGGAAGAAAACCCTCACACAAATCCAAGAAGCTCACAGAGTTCCAAGCAAAATGAACCCCAAAAGACCAATGCCAAGCCATATTATAATTAAATTGGCAAACACCACCAACAAAATAAGAATCTTAAAAGTAGCCAGAGAGAAACAGAAAGTTACCTACAAAGGATCCACTCCAGACTAGCGACTGATTTCTCAAGAAAAACACATCAGGCCAGAAAGCAATGAAATGAAATATACAAAGTCATGCAAAGGAAAGGTCTGAATCCAAGAATACTGTACCCAGCAAGGCTATCATCAAAATTAAAGGTAAAATCAGGAGCTTCACAGACAAAAAAGGACTAAGGGAGTTTATTACCACCAAACCAGCAATGCAAGAAATGCTAAGGGGTCTGCTGTAAAAAAAAAGAAAAAAAAAAAGAAATAAAAAGTGAAGAAGGAACACAGGGGTAAAGAATAAAAATGGTGACAAATAAGCACCTATCAATAACTTTAAATGTAAATGAATTAAATGCCCTAATCAAAAGACATAGGGTAATGGATTGGATAAGAAAATAAGACCCATATATCTGCTGTCTACAAGAAACCCACCTCAGAAAAAAAGATGCACATAGACTGAGGGTGAAAGGATAGAAAAAGGTTTTTCAGGCAAATGGAAAAAAAAAAAAGCTGGAATAGCAATACTTTTATCTGATAAATTAGATCTCAAAGTAAAGGACATAAAAAGACATAAAGAAGGCCACTTCATAATACTAAAGGGGCAATCCAACAAGAAGAAATAACTCTGGTAAACATATACACATCCAAATACATAAAAAAAAAAAACTCCTGGAGGATATCAAGGGACAGATTGACAGCAATACAATCATAGTAGGAGACTTTAATACCCCACTATCACCATTGGACAAATACTCTAAACAAAAAATCAGCAAAGAAACATCAATCTTAAATGACTCACTAGCCCAGATGGAATTAATTGACATCTTCAGAACATTTCACCCCAAAGCCACAGAATATACATTCTTCTTCTTCTTTTTTTAAAAAAATATATTTTATTGATTTTTCACAGAGAGGAAGGGAGAGGGATAGAAAGTCAGAAACATCGATGAGAGAGAGGAAGGAAGGGTCACAGGCAAAGTCTCTTCAAATTCAGGAAGACAGAAATCATATCAAGCATTTTCTCAGATCACAATGGCATAAAACTGGAAATCAACTACAAAAACAATCCAAAAAAATCAAACACATGGAGACAAAACAGCATGCTATTAAACAATGACTGAGTTACCAGAGAGATCAAAGAAGAAATAAAAAAACATCATGGCAACAAACGAGAATGAAAACACAACAATCCAAAATCTATGGGATACAGCGAAAGCAGTCTTGAGAGGGAAGTGCATAGCTCTACAAGCCTACTGCAAAAAACAAGAAACAATGGTAATAAATTACCTAACCATACTACTCAAAGAGTTAGAAAAAGAGCAACAAGAAAAGCCCAGTGTAAGCAGAAGAAAGGAATAATAAAGATCAGAGTGGAGATAAATGACATAGAAACCAAAGAAACAATACAAAAAGATCAAGAAAACCAAGAGCTGGTTCTTTGAATGATAAACAAGATTGATGGACCTCTAGCCAGGCTCATCAAGAATCAAAGAGAGAGGACCCAAATAAACAAAATCAGAAATGAAAGAGGAGAAGTAACAACAGACCCCACCAAAATACAAAGGATTGTTAAAAAATACTATGAACAACTCTATTCCAACAAATTGGACAACCTGGAGGAAATGGACATAATCCTAGAAAAATACAACCTTCCAAAACTCAATCAGGAAGAATCTAAACATCTCAATAGGCCAATAACTATGGAAGAAATTGAAGCAGTCATCAAAAAGCTTCCAGCAAACAAAAGCCTGGGGCCAGAAGGCTTCACAGGGGAGTTATACCAAACATTTAAAGAACTAAAACCTATCCTCCTCAGGCTTTTTCAAAAAATTCAAGAAGGAACATTTCCAAGCTCATTCTATAAAACCAGCATCACCCTAATACTAAAATCAGATAAAGAACACAATGAAAGAGAATTACAGGCCAATATCCCTCATGAATATAGATGCCAAAATCTTCAACAAAATTATAGCAAATTGGATCCAGCAGTACATCAAAAAGATCATACATCATAACCAAGTAGGATTTATTGCAGGGATGCAAGGATGGTACAATATCCACAAATCAATAAACATGATTTATCACATAAACAAACTGAGAGATAAAAATCACATAGTCATATCAATTGGTGCAGAAAAAGCATTTAACAAAATCTAACACCCTTTCTTGATAAAAACTCTCAGCAAGGTGGGAACAGAAGGTTCATACCTCAACATCATAAAAGCCATATATGAAAAATCCACAGCCAACATCATATTCAATGGGCAAAAACTAAAACCATTTCCCCTAAGAACAGGAACAAGATAGGGATGCCCACTCTCACTACTCCTGTTCAACATAGTACTGGAAGTATTAGCCATTGCAATTAGACAAGAAGAAGAAATAAAAGGTATCCAAATTGGAAAAGAACTAGTAAAGCTGTCCTTATTTGCAGATGACATGATATTGTACATAAAAAACCTAAAAGACTCCATTAAAAAAAACCTATTTAAACTTAATAAATAAATGAATTCGGCAATGTAGCTGGATACAAAATTAATGCCAAGAAATCTATGGCATTTCTATACACCAGTAGTGAACTTACAGAAAGAGAGACTAAAAAAGCAATCCCCTTTACCACTGCACCAAAAAAATTAAGATACCTAGGAAAAAACTAAGGAGGTAAAAGACCTATATACAGAAAACTAAAGGACACTGAAAAAAGTGATAGAGGAAGATGTAAACAGATGGAAGAGCATACTATGTTCATGGATTGGGAGAATCAACATCATTAAAATATCCATACTATCCAAAACATTCTATAGATTCAATGCACTCCCCATTAAAATGCCAACGGCATATTTCACAGTTCTAGAACAAACTCTCCAATAATTCATCTGGAATAAAAAAAGACCCCGAATAGCCACAGCAATCCTGAGAAAGAAGGTGGGATCTCAATACCAGATTTCAAGCTGTATTACAAGATAGGTGGGATCTCAATACCAGGTTTGAAGGTGTATTACAAAGCCACTGTTCTCAAAACAGCCTGGTACTGGCACAAGAACAGACATATAGACCAATGGAATAGAAGAGAACCCAGATATCGACCCAAACCACTATGCTCAATTAATATTTGACAAAGGAGGCATGAATATACAATGGAGTCAAGACAGTCTCTTAAATAAATGATGTTGGGAAAATTGGACAGATGCATGCGAAAAAACAAAACAAAAAACTAGGTCACCAATTTACACAAAAATAAACTCAAAAGGAATAAGGGACTTAAACATAAGACAGGAAACCATAAAAATAGTAGAGGAGTCCACAGTCAGAGAAATCTCAGACATATGCTGAAGCAATTTCTTCACTGATACTGCTCCTCGGGCAATGGGAGCTAAATAGAAAATAAGCAAATGGGACTACATCAAAATAAAAAGTTTTTGCATAGCAAAACAAAACCCACTGTATGGGAGAACATATTTGCAAATGTTATCACTGATAAAGGTTTAATCTCCAACTTATACAACTTAATAAAGGGAAGATAAATAATCCAATAAAAAATGGGCAATAGACCTAAAAAGAATCTTTTCAAAAGAAGACAGAAGGAAGGCCAAAAGACATATGGGTATGCAGACTGGTGCAGCCATTGTGGAGAATAGTATGGAGTACTGCTATGAACATAGGGGTGCATATTTCCTTTCTGACTGGTGTTTCTAATTTCTTGGGATATATTCCTAGGAGTGGGATTACTGGGTCAAATGGGATTTCCATTTTTAGTTAATGAATCATAAGGTAAATAACTATAATGTAAATAATTGTGTTTTTGATGGTCTTAGGCTCTACAGCAGCAGTTCTCAATCTGTGGCTTGCAATCCGCTAGCAGGGTCACCTAAGACCATCAGAAAACAGATATATACATTATGACATATATAACAATAGCAAAATTACAGTTATGAAGTAGAAACAAAAATAATTTTATGGTTGGGGGTCACCACATGAGGAACTGTATTAAAAGGTCACAGCAATACAAAGGTTGAGAACCACTGATCTAAGTCTTTATTTGTAAAGGGACACCAATATAATATAATTTAAATCATAGAGCCTTCCATAGTAGGGGCTAAAAAGGCGGCAGCAATAGGGTATTAGAAAGAACTTGGGGCAGAGAGAGACTTGGATACAAATACCAAGCACTGCTCCTTACTAGCTAAGTCATCTTGGGCAAGTGATTTTACTTAAGCCTTATAGTGGGGTTACTAACTCTTCTTTATATTAACTAAATAAGAATATACTAAAGAAGCTGTTCCAGGTTTGTACTAAGAAATTAGTACTTTTATTAATAATTCTATACAATCTAGAAAGGTGCACAAAAGTTAGTACAGTTGACTCTTGAAGAACATGAGGGCTAGTTAAGAGGGACCAATCCCTGTGCAGTCAGAAATCTGCATATAACTTAAAAAAATATATTTTACAGAGAGGAAGGGAGAGGGATAGAGAGTTAGAAACACCGATGAGAGAGAGACATCTATCAGCTGCCTCCTGCACGCCTCCTACTGGGGATGTGTCCGCAACCAAGGTACATGCCTTTGACTGGAATCAAACCTGAGACCTTTCAGTCCGCAGGCCGATGCCCTATCTATCCACTGAGCCAAACCAGTTTTGGCGAAATCTGTATGTAACTTTTGACTCCCCCCAAATTTAACTACAGTTGTTGCTCAGTATTGGAGGACCCCCCACAGATACCAAAATCCATGGATGCGTAAGTCTCATATAAAAATGGAGAACAATGTACAATCATCCCTCTGCATCCGTGGATTCCCAATCCATGGTTTGCTGAATCTGTACATGGGAAACCTGGGGATATAGAGGGCTGACTATATATGTTTTGGAAAAACACACACACACCTAAAAACAACCACATATAAGTGAACCTGTGCAGTTGAAACCCATGTTTTTACAGAGTCAACTGTATTTTCCTCCAAAACCTCAACTTACATAGTAGGGGCTGAATATATTTTAATACATAAGTGGCAATTGGCCAATAACTATGGAAGAAATTGAAGCAGTCAAGTGGCATAATTTATAACCTCTCGATATTTTACAACATGTGACCAGTAAAACTTCAAAATGTCTTATGCTAAAATCTTGTTGTATGGTGATTTTTGGGGGTCTTAAATACTTTTACAATACTTATTTTAGTATATTTGGTTTGTTACCTATCTACTATATTTAGTATAACAGCTACAGTATTATGTTAAGATACTCAATACCAAATTTACAGAAGAAATTTTGATTAACTTGCCTAATGACTCTTGAGTTGTTTATAAATTATGTGATGCCCAAAACTTTTAAGAAAATGTTAGCTTGCAAAATAATATTTTTCTCTCAAAATTGAAGACACAGTTAACATATGGATTTCACAATAAAGTTTATTAGCTGTTCTCCTCTTTCTCATAAATGGAATGGATAATGTTGATAATTCTTTACAAACCAGTACTCATTGTTTAAGAAACTGTAACGTGGAGGTTGTCAAAAACACATATTTAATAAACAACACCAAAAAAAGCAATGGAAGCTAAACAATATTATTAATATAAAACACCAGAGAAACTGATTTCTGAAATCATATTTTCCTTTCACTACAATTTCTTGAAATTGTTCACCATGAAGATCTGTGCAACTCTAGTGAAAAGTAGCCATGAGAGATGAAAGGAGTGCAGTCTGAGGGGAAAACACTCACACACATGAGGTTTTTTGCCTGTTTTCCTATTAATGAAAGGAGAACTGGAAGGAGAGGCATACGATCAAATTCAAACCCAATGACAAGAATAACAGTAACAAAAACAAAATCAAACCAACCAGGAACCATTTGAAAACTCTTAATAGAAAAGAGGAGAACATGCATACTTTTACATGTAATCTAATTTCCCTAAAGGTTTCTTTCCATAACCACCATACCCCTATTTTCAGTTCACATGATTAAGGAAGATAAAGTCTAATCAATTAATATTTAATTAAAACAAACAAAAAGAGTAGGTGGCAAAAGAAAAACAATATTTTAAATATATATGTTTGTGTGTGCAACTATGTAAAGAAAATAATTCCCATAGTTACAGAGTTTAGTTAAAGAAAGTTTTATATATATTTATATATATATATATATATTTATTATAACAAAATAGGCAGTTATTGTGGGTAAAATATTCATTAAAATCTGACCCCTATGGATATGTTTAAAGTTTAGACTATGAGTTGGACTCCCTTTCCATGGTCATGATATCACCACTATAATGTTGGTTTTGTCTGTACTTTTGCCTATGAAAATTTCTCAACCTTATCTGTAAAAGCTGAGCTCCCCCTAGCACCTAAACATGGCCTCAATTCAGAAATGTGATGCTTATTACATATGGACAACTTTTTTAAGAATAGTGTTGCACAATTATGTTAAAAACATTTAAACATTGTTATTCCTAGCAGATGTATTGGAAAGAAAAACACAAAGCCCTTAAACAATAATAGACTTTAAGAACTCTTATGAAAAATGAGTATCCCTTGTGAAATTAAGAAAGTTAATCCAGACATTAATTTTGAAATTAAAAAACATGTATTTTCTTATTTGTCTATAATGAAATATTTGTTGAGATAAGACAGATCAATTGAGAAAAGGATTTGAGAACTAGTATATTGGCCAAACCATGCTATTAAAGTTAAGCGTGCACTGTTGCTCCAAGTTTACTAAATCATTGATTAAAACCACTTTTCTTTCATTTATATTGAAATTTGAAAAAATGTATATAAAGCTTTTCTGAAAATCTTTTAAAGTTACTTTCCCTTAAACATTAAGGAATTTTACCACAATTTCCCCATCTTCCCAAATTCTTAACAGCTGGTCAGGCCATTCCATTTTCAGTTCTGAAAAATGGCCACAAACCAGTAGTGATATAAATACAGATGCTACAACTTGAAGGAGACACTAGGTTGCAAAAATAAATGCGATTTGCAGACCATGATGAGTGGGATAAGATTCAACATGGAAGGAGTATTAAAGACAGACTCCAAAGGAAATGGAAAAGAAATGTCAAAGAAAATGAGACTGGAACAGAAAAACATCAGTCCTCATAACTTTTCTTTCGCTGGAACCCAGATGTAAGGACCAGACTGTTCTTCTATGATTTGCTTCACTTGGTTATAAATGTCTTCCAGCGTATCGCCCTGAACAATAGCTGTAATGAAATCAGAAACTTCCATTAAATTGTCTATCTTCACCATTATAATTATTGATGAAAGAATAGATGTCAAATCTTAGAAACAGTTATTCATTCAGGAAGGGATACCATTTATATATTGTTTGTTTAGTTAAACTGCTCATTTAATTAATTTTCCTATTTGTAAAATATTAAAAAATTTATTTTAAAAACTGATCAAAAATTGGGATTTGGTAATTTTTACTTTCTCTTGTGTATTTGGGAAATACACACTGAAGCATTAAGAGCCAAAAGAATATCTGTCTGCAATACTCTTAAATGTTTCAGGAAAAAATTGTAAATGTGGTAAATGTTAACATTTGGGGAATAAGCAATAAAAGTATATAAGAATTGCTGGTACTTCTCTTACAATTTTTCTGTAAGTCTGAAATTATTATCATGGCACTTATGGTACGTAGTGTGACTACCAAATATACACTTACCATTATTTCAAACAAATAAATGACAATAATGACAAAAAACTGTTCAAAATCCCTGAGGGGTAATTTAAAGGACAAAATGAATTAAAGATTATTTGGAAATTGCTACTCAATTCTTTTCTTTTTAAAGAAGTAATATCTTAAAATGGATCAAGATTTAAAAAGGTAAAAGAGAAAAATCAATTTCATAGAAGAAATAAAATCTGAGTCTATTTCTCTCCAGTCATGTGTGGGTTATTCTTATACATGCTATTCTAATCAATAACCCAAGAAATACTAAATTTCAAGAGTCCTTATCATCACTGCCTAGGTTAGATGTATTATTCTGAAAATGATAGTATCAATTACTTCCGGTAGATGTAGGCATAGTTCAAAATCCTTTTCAATGGGTCATATATGGCTCCAAAGCAAAATTCTATCATAAAGGGCACTATCACATATGATGCCAACCTGTGAAATGCTCAGTAAATTCTTGTTCCAGTTTCATGGCTCTCTCAAATGTTTTTCTGGCTTGTTCTTCTGTTAGTCGTTTATTCATTTCCCTACGCAAATAAATTTAGAAATTGGTAATTACTACATTATAATACTTTTTGAAGAAAGATGACAAAGGAGAGAAGACATAAAAACATAAAATCATGAAAAGTTGAGCTCTGTTGAGACAATGAATGTCATTAAAAACTAGATTCAGTCACTGAATATGTAGCTTTATACTTTGAATGACAGAAGGGTTTTAACACATCTTTGCATTGGCTCAAGGTAGCCAAAAAAACTAAGATTCAACAATTTAGATTTTGATAAAAACTTCATATCTAAATATAACTTACAGATCTCCTACCAATTCATATATGATAAAGGGGACATAAATATTAAACAACACTATGATAAGGCAATTAGAAAAATATAGTCTGGGGAAAACTACAGAAGAAATGATTTGGTTTCTTCAATAAACAAATAGGGAAAAAAGATAAGTCTGAATCAAGTTCCAAGTAAGGTCTATTCATGACAATTTGGAACTTGATTCAAACAAATTGAAAAACACACAAAACCTATAAAACAATCAGGAAAATTTGAACTGATGATATACTTAAGTTATTAAGTGTGACATAATTATATTTTTAAATAGGAAATTCCTATCTTTCAAGAACATACTGAAATATATGGGTGAAATCACATAATGTATGGATGTGAAACAAGGGCAGTGAAACAAGATTGATCATAAATGATAATTACTGTTGCAGCTGACTGATGAGTACATGGGAGTTAGTTTCCCATTTAAAAGAGTGAAAACTTTCAATATTTCACCATTAAATATGATGTTTGCTTTCATATTTTGTAGATGACCTTCAGATTAAGAAAATTCCCTTCCATTGTTTTTAAAATGTTTTTGTCATGAATAGATAATTTTATTGAATGCTTTTTTCTGTTTATTAAAATGATCATCTGCTTTTATACCTAAAATCTCTTACTGTGGTACACTAGTGATTAAAAAAAGTAAATAATTAAAAATTGTGGCCCGGCTGGTATTGCTCAGTGGTTGAGCATCAATCTATGAACTAGGAGGTCAGGGTTTGATTCTTGGTCAATGTTCATGCCTGGGTTGCAGGATCGATCCCTGGTGTGGGACATGCAGGAGGCAGCCGATTGATGTTTCTCATCATTGATGATTCTCTCTCTCTCTTCCCCTTTCCCTTCCTTTCTGAAATTAATAAAAAAATATTTTAAAAAATTGTGGTAAAATATAATTATGTAAAAACTACCATTTAAACCATTTTTACACGTACGGCTCAGGAGTATTAGTACCTTCCTTCATGTTGTTGGAGCCATCAACACCATCCTTCCCTATAATTATTTTCAACTTGTAAAACCAAAATACAAGACCTATTAAAAATAACTATTCTTTCCTCCTCCTAGTCCCTGGCAACCACTATTATACTTTCTGTCTCTATGATTTTGACAACTCTAAGTACTCCATGTTAAATGCAATTTGTCTTTTTTGTGATTAGCTTATTTTACTTAGCTTGTCTGCAAGGTTCATCCATTTTGTACCATATTGCAGAATTTCCTTCCTTTGTATGTATATACCACATTTGCTTATCTATTTATCCCTTGGAATTGTTGCATCGTATGGCATTCCTATTTTTTTTTGAATTACTGCCATACTATTTTCCATGGTGGCTGTTCCATTTTACATTCCTACAAGTGTGCAAGAGCTCCAATTTTCCACACCTTTGCCAGCACTTTTGTGTGTGTGCGCGTTTTTGATAGTAGCTATTCTAGTATGTGTGAAGTGGTAGCTCACTGCAGTTTTGATTTGTATTTCCCTAACAGGGATGTTAAGCATCTTTTCCTGTGCTATTATTATTCATTTGTATATCTTCTTTGGAGGAATGTTTATTCAAGCCCTTTACCCATTTTTGAATTGGGTTGTTTTTCTATTAAGTTTTAGGAGTTCTCTATACATTATGGATACTAATCCTTTATCAGATATATGATTTGCAAATATTTTCTCCCATTCTGTGGGTTGTCTTTTTACTTTGTATATTGTGCCTTTTGATACAAAAAAAACTTATTTATTAAGTATAATTTTTTAAAAAAATCCTCACCCAAGGATATGTTTTCATTGATTAGTAAAGAGAAAGGAGAAAGAGAAGATGGAGAGGGAAAAAGAGGGGAGGAAGGGGAGACACAAACACTAACACACACATCAGTCAGTTGCCTCCTGTATGTGCCCTGACCAGGGATTAAACCCGCAATCTAGGTATGTGCCATAGATATCAAACCTGTCATCTCCTGGTGTATGGGATGACACTCCAACCAAGTGAGCCACCTGGCCAGGACAAGTCTATTTTTTTATTTTTATTCTTTCGTTATCTACACCTTTGAAGTAATAACTAGGAAATCATTGTGAAATCTACTATTGTGAAGCTTTTGTCCTATTTCTTTTTCCCAGGTTTTACTGTCTTACATTTAGGTCTTTGGTCCATTTTGAGTTTTTGTGGAAGGCTTAGGTAAGGGTCCAATTTCATTCTTTTGAATGTGGGTACTGTTTTTTTTAGCACTATTTGTTGAAAAAGACTGTTTTATCCTTTCCTTTGAATGATCTTGCATCGTTGTTAAAAAGCAATTGATTATATTCGTGAAGTTTTCTGAGCTTTCTATTCCATTCCATTGGTCTATATGTCTGCCCACACTGTGATGATTACTATAGCTTTGTAGTAAATTTTGATATCAGGAAGTGTGAGTCTTCACGTTTTTCTGTTCTTTTGAAAGGGATTGCACTGCATTGCATCTGTAGATTGCTTTGAAAAGTTTTGCCATTTTAACAGTAAGTCTTCTTCTTAATCTATGCACATGGAATGTGTCTTCTTTAACTTCTTTAGTGTTTCATAGTTTTCATTGTACAAATCTTTCACCTTGGTTAATTTTAGGCATTTTAATCTTTTTGATGCTATTATAAATTGTTTTTATAATTTCATTTTCAGATTATTCACTGCGTGTAGAGAAACAACTGATTTTGTTGACTTTGAATGCTGCTAGTTGTTGAATTTATTAGTTCTAGTAGCTTTTATGTGGCATCTTTAGAGCTTTCTATAGATAAGATCGTATAGTCTGAAAACAGAGATACTTTTACTTCTTCCTTTCCAGTCTTGATGTCTTTCATTTTTTTTTTCTTCTCTCTCTCACCTGGGACAGTTTTTTTCTTTGATCTGGCCAGAACTATGTTAAATATAAATGGTGAAAAGCAAACATCCTTGTCTTGTTCCTAACCTTAAGAGAAAAAGCTTTCACTCTTTTACTGTGGATTTTTAAATTCATGGCTTTTATATTAGTTTCCTTCTCTTCCTATTTTGTCAAGTGTTTTTCTCATGAAAGATTAAGAGTGTTGTTAAATACTGTACCTGCATTAGTTGAGATGATTGTATGGATTTTCCCTTTCATTTTGCTGATGTGATTTATTATGTTTGATTTTCACATGTCAAATCAGCCTTACATTCCAGAAATAAATTCTACTTGGTCATGGTGTATAATCTTTTTAATATACTGCTGAATTCAGGTTGCTAGTATAATGTTGAGGATCTTTGTATCAATGTTTTCTTATAGTGTCTTTGTATCAGGGTAATACTGCCTTCACAGAATGAGTTAGGATATATTCTCTCTTCAATTTTTTGGAAAAGTTTGAGGATTTGCATTAGATCTTTTAAAAATATTTGGTAAAATTCACCAGTGAAGACATCTGGTTCAGGACGCTCCTTTGTTGGGAGTTTTTAATTATTCAGTTTCCTTACTAGTTAGTTATAGGTTGATTTAGATTTTCTATTTTGTGTGTGATTTAGTCTTGGTAGGTTTTATGTTTCAAGGAATTTACTCATTTCTTTTGGTGCTCAATTGTTCACAGTACTCTTACAGTCATTTTATTTCTGTAGAATCAGTAGTAATGTCCCCAGTTTCATTTCATATTCTAGTAATTTGGGTCTTCTTTTCCCCTTAATCCATCTAGCTAAATATTTGCCATTTTTTGCCCATCTTTTTGAAGAATCAACTTTTGGTTTCACTGATTTTTCTGTTTTCTATTTTATTAATCTCTGCTCTAATCTTTATTCATTTCCTTCTGTTAGTTTTGGGTTTTGTTCTTCTTTAGGTCCTTAAGTTATAGTTAGGTTGTTAATTTGAAGTCTTTCTTGTTTTTTTTGGAGAACATTCTTTTCCATTGCTTTTCAAAGAGACTGGAAGAAAGAGAAGAGTGGGAGGGGAAGAGAGAGAGAAATATCGATGTGAGGACACATCGACTGGCTGCCTCCTGTCTGTGCCCCAACTGGGAACAGAGAGTGAATCTACAACCTAGGTACATGCCTTTGACTGGGAATCAAATCTGAGATCCATAGGTGTGAGGACTGATGCTCTAAACCACTGAAGACCATTGGCTAGTGCTTTCTTGCTTTTTAATGTAAGCATTTATAGCTATAAATTACCGTTAGCCTTGCTTTTGCTGTGTACTATACATTTTCATGTTACTGTTTTCATCTCTTAAATATTTTCTAATTTCTCATGTGATTTCTTTGATCCACTGCTTGTTTGTTAATTTCCACAATTTTGTCAAATATCCAGTCTTACTTTTGATATCTAAATTCATCCTACTGTAATCAGAAAAGATACTTTTATGATACTTACCTTTTAAAATCTATTTAGGCATTTTGCCACACATGGTCTATCCTGGAAAATGTCCCATGTGCAAATGAGAATGTATAAAGGATGGGGCAAAAGTAGGATATAGTTGTGAATTCACAAAACAGCTATTCTTTATTATTTTCCATACAAAGAACTATAAACCTATGTTAGCTCCATCCTGTAATCTGTTGTTGTTTTTGGGTAGAGTGTTCTGTATGTGTCTGTTAGATCTAGCTGATTTGTGTGGTGTAAGTCCTCCATTTCTTTACTTATTTTCTGCCTGGTTGTTCTATCCATTACTGTGAGTGGGGAATTAAAGTCTCGGACTATTACTGTAAAACTTTCTCCCTTTATAACCTCACGATAAAAATAAATGGATGAGGAGCTGCTTCATATGGATGAATACAGAAAGTGATTTATTGAGATGGAATCTAATCTTGGTGAATATACTGTGAAGATTGTTGAAATGACAACAAAGGATTTAGAATTTTTATAAACTTAGTTAATAAAATAGCAGTTTCCTCTAATTTTTAAAAAACCTTTTATATTTATTTATTTTAAAAAAGTATTTTTTTTTCACTTAATATGATATTCTTTTTTTAAAAAAATACACTGAGTGGCCAGATTATTATGATCTCTGAATGCAAAATAATCTGGCCACTCAGTGTATATCCTATATAATAAAAGGTTAATATGCAAATTGTTCCCCTGACCAGCAGGGCCAGCTGGCCAACAGCCCACGTCCCATCTCCTTGGCCAGGCTGGCTGGACCCCACCCATGCATGAATTCATGCACTGGGCCTCTAATACACACATACACACACACACACACACACACATTGAGTGGCCAGATTATGCGTTCAGAAATCATAATAATCTGGCCACTCAGTGTATATCTTTATTGATTTCAGAGAGAAAGGGAGAGAGGGAGAGAGAAACATCAATGATGTGAGAGAATCACTGATCGGCTGCCTCCTACATGTCCCCTATTGGGGACTGAGCTTGCAAACCAGGCATATGCCCCTTGACCAGAATCAAATCTGCGACTCTTCAGTCCACACGCTCTCTATCCACTGAGCCAAGCCAGCTAGGGCAGTGGTCAGCAAACTCATTAGTCAACAGAGCCAAATATCAATAGTACCATGATTGAAATTTCTTTTGAGAGCCAAATTTTTAAAACTTAAGCTTCTTCTAATGCCACTTCTACAAAACAGACTTGCCCAGGCCGTGGTATTTTCTGAAAGAGCCACACTCAAGGGGCCAAAGAGCCGCATGTGGCTCGTGAGCTGCAGTTTGTCGACCGCTGGGTTAGGGCAGTTTATTCTTTTGAAAGAAGTTCTACTGTGGGTAAAATGCTATTAAACAGCATTGCAGGTTACAACAGAAGCCATTCATGAAAGAAAGAGTCAATCGATATGGGAGACTTTCCTATTGTTTTATTTTAAGAAATTGCCACAGCCACCCCAGCCTTCAACAACCAGCATTCAGCAGCTGTCACATCGAGGCAAGACACTTCCCGGTCAAAAAGATTATGACTTGTTGAAGGCTTTGATGATGGTTAGCATTTTTAGCAATAAAGTGTGTTTTAATTAAGGTATGTACATTTTTTTAGACATAATGCTACTGCACACTTAATAGACTATAATATAGTGTAAACATAACTTTTGTATGTACTGGGAAACTAAAAATTTGTGATTTGCTTTACTGTAATATTTGCTTTATTGTGTTGGTCTAGAACTGAACCGACAATATCTCTGGTATGGATATACTTTTGTGTGTAGTGCAGACTCTTCATTCTCACTGCTGTAGAACAGAAATTTTCAACCTGTATGCCACAAGAATTTTTAAAACATGCAGTACCTGACTATTTAGTTAAGGGCACTGACCTCTTTTTCCTTAGTGTTAAATAAATAACAGTGACAAAAGCCAGCACAATAGTCATTTGGTGTAAATGAATCAAAATTATGCCTAGCTTTTTGTCAGATCAGCAAAAATTAATTTTGGGTGTGCCACAGAATTTTAGTAATTAGTTTATATGTGCCATGAGATGAAAAAAGTTGAAAATCACTGCTGCAGAATATTTAATTGTGTGACTATATCATAATTTATTTATGTATTCACTGATAGGCATTTGGATAGTTTCAATGTTTTGGTTATTTTGAAAAGTATTTCTGTCAACAACCTAGTACATGTTTCTGGTAATATGTAAACATTTCTATTGAGTATATATCTAGGAAGGAGACTTCTATTTTTTAAGTTATGTGTATGTCCAGTTTTAAGAGATACTATGAACAGTTTACAAATGTGGAAGTATCAATTTACACTCTTATCAGTGTTATGAGTTTCAGTTGCTCTATATCCTTGCCAACATTTGACATTTTCTTTCAGCGTGTGAATGATAGATGATGACACTGTGGTTTTGTTTTAACTTACATTTCCATGATTAATTGATCACTATATCTCATGTTTACTGACTATTTGGATATCCCCTTTTGTGAAGTGTTCAAGTCCTTTGCTCATTGATTGCCTATGCTAATCTTTTTATTATCTATTGAATATGTAATGATTTTCCCATTTTAATTCCTCGTATTTATTCCTTCTTTATTTTCTTTCCTTAATCTTTCTTATTAACATTTTATAGTATTTTCAAAGACAATATTTAGTTTTGTTGACCCTCTTTACCATAATTTTGTTTTGTTTCATTAAGTTCTACCTTCTTTGAGTTTAATTGACTGTTTTTCTAATTTCTCAAGATCTTAAATTTTCAGTATTTATTCCTAATATTTGACTTCCAGCATTCTTTCCTAATACTTATGGTTGTAGATTTCCATCAGCAAGGCTGCTAGATCCTACAAATTTATTTACTTGACAATTTCATTAGCATTTAGTTCAAAATACTTTTTAATTTAGGCTGATTTCTCACTTAGTTAAAAACATTTATTAATTTAGGCTGATTTCCTTTTCTTCTTTTAAAAAAATGTATTTTATTGATTTTAGAGAGGAAGGAAAAGGGAGAGAGATAGAAACATCAATGATGAAAGAGAATCATTGATCGACTGCCTCCTGCATGCCCGCTACTGGGGATCGAGCCTGCAACCCAGGCATGTGCCCTTGGCTGGAATCAAACCTGTGTCCTCTCAGTCCATAGGCTGATGCTCTATCCATTGAGCCAAACCAGCTAGGGCTGGGCTGATTTCTTTTTTGACCCATTCAGAAATATATTGCATAATCTCCAAATATATGGGAATTTTCTAGTGATTTTTTCATTATTGATTTCTGTTTTAATTTCATAATGGCCAGAGAATATTTGTTTTCAATCATTTGTATTCTGTAGCTTAGCATAAGATTTTGGTAATTTTACGCATGCTTCAAATAATTGTGTAAATTTTGCTGATGTTAAGTGTAGTGTTCTACATATGTAAGGTAATGTTTGAAATATGTGCTGTTCTATATCCTTAGTTATTTTTTGTTTGTTTTCTTATTCTATTACTTTCTGACTGATGTGTTAAGTTCTCCCACTATGATTGTAGGATTTTCCTTTTCCTGTACAGTTGTATATTTGTGCTTTACATATTTTTAAACTGGACTATTAAATGCAAATAAATGTCTTAAATAGATCTTCCTAATAGAGTGAAACTTTTATATTTGTAAAATTGCTCTTTTATATCTCTATTAATACTTGCTTTAAACTATACTTTGATATAGTAATATAAACTAGCTTGCCTTTAATTTTTGCATGGCATATCTTTTTTTTATTCTCTTACTTTTGGTCTTTCCATAGCTTAATATTTAAGGTGTGCCTTATGAAAGCAACATATAGGTGAGAGGTTTCATACACACTATCACAAAATATGGTACCTTGGCACACTGAATATATTAAGATAAAGGAACTTGAAAAATGACAGGTGCAGGAAGAACTCTGACCTACCCTTGAAGTAGGTCATAACATCCTCATGTGAGAGATGACTCCCTATACCTGGAGAAAAGCAGTATTCCTGGAGAGATCCTAAGAGGAATTTGAACGAACAGGACTTGGTAAGTTTCCTCTAGTTTACTCCTCTTAGTTCATATCCTATAGTCCTATCACATTTTCCCATGACTTTCTACTCTTTGTCAAACCTAGTATAAAAATGCTCAGGTTTAACCATTTCTTTGGATCTTCATTTCCTTATGAAGGCTTCTATGCCATGAAAAATTAAATCTGTAAACTTTTCTCTTGTTAATCTGTCTTTTGTTACAGAGACATACAACTTAGAACCTAGAAGAGTAAAAGAAAAATATTTTTTCCTCTTCTGCAAAAGCAACATACAATTGTTTTTCTTCATCCATTCTGATGATCTCTGTTCTTTAACTGGACTATTTAGTCTATCATTTGAGTTCATTTATATCATATTACTATCTATATTCTTTTTGCCCTGTCTATATGTTTTTACTTGCCCTTTTCTCTCTTCTTTTAGTTTTTATTTAAATTGTATTTCTTGTCCTCTATTATATAACACTAGAGGCACGGGGCATACAATTTGTGCATGGGGGTGTGTGTTCCTCAGCCCAGTCTGCACCTTTTCCAATCTGGGACCCCTCAAGGGATATCCGACTGCCCGTTTAGGCCCGATCTCTCACAATCCAGGACTACTGGCTCCGAACTGCTTGCCTGCCTGCCTTCCTGATAACCTCCTAACCACACCCCTGACAGTTTGATTGATGCCTAACTGCTTCCCTGCCAGCCTGTTTGCCCCTCACTGCTCTCCCCTTCAGGTCTGGTCACCCACAACTTCCCTCCTCTGCTGGCCTGGTCACCCTAACTGCCCTCCCCTGCTGGCCATCTTGTGGCAGCCATCTTGTGTGTACATGGGGGCAGCCATCCTGGGTTGGAGTGATGGTCAGTTTGCATATTACTCTTTTATTAGATAGGATTTTATTTCTTAATCGTTACTCTGTACTGCTGCTCCATTCAATAGGTATTAGCCAAATGTGACTATTTAAATTTAAAATTCTAATACATGTTCCCTTATATTTAAATATATTAATGTTGGTAATGATGATAGTTTATATCACAGAATGTTTATTTAATCTTCACAACAATTCTAAGAGGTGAGTATACTATTAATTTCTCCATTTTACAGATAAAGAAACTAAAATTCAGGGAGGTTAAGTAAATTACCTAAATTAGTAAGTGACAGAGACTGAATCTCTACTTTGAGCCTGTGTCTTATTTCACTTACATGATATTTTCCACGGATTTGGGCTTAATAAAAATGGAGATTGGGTAAAGTTGTGCAATCTGTAATCTCTTTATGGCATTTCCAGACACATCGAGGATACAGTGTTTGCCCTAAAATAGAGGGAATAAAGAAGAAAAACATGTGAAAACAAATACTTTCAATAATATCAAAGATATATTTCCTATAGGTATAGAATCAGAATTATGATATTTTTGGAACCTGTGCACTTGTCATTTGTTTAGAAAGTTAAATAGAGAAATGAATAATGACTATGAATTAATTTTCCATTCTCAAGTATTACATTTAAAAAGGAATGAAAATACGTTAAGAAACGTGGGTCTCATTAATGTCAATATATTAATTTGCTCAATTGTACATTAGTTTCACAACTGTTAGCTCATACCACGCTGAAAAACAAAAGAAGAGTTCAATATTTGTTTACAGATATTTTTGTATTTAGCCTATAATTCAGTATTATTGGGATTAAGACTCTCTTCTCTTCCCCTCCCTGCTTTAATGCAGTGATTTGTTTGAAATATAGTTATTTTAGTTCCTGTTTGTATATCATTTTTCATTTCCCTCATCTTTCCTTTTTATTTTTAAAAAATGTATAAAATGTTAACATAGTTCTAAAAGTCAAAATTATATAAAAAGGTATCCCTGAAGAAATGTCACACCTTCATCCTTTCTCATTTCCATCTACCATCCTTTTCCACCCCTTCCTCTGTAGCTAACCAATCTCATTAGTTTCTAATTTATTATTTCTGTATCTTATTTTTGCATGAATTGTGTATTCATATCTTTTTTGTCTATTATTTTATTAGATTTTTGGTCTCTATTTCCTTAATTTTAAGAGTTCTTTATATATTTGGAATATGAGCCCCTTGCTTGCAATTTTTTTCTCTATCAGTTGCTTTTTGACTTTGGTAACAGTGTTTTCGAATAGTTTTTGGAAAAGTTTATTTTGCTAAGTAAAAAACATTTTTATTTTTTTTTAATTAAAAAAATATTTTATTGATTTTTCACAGAGAAGAAGGGAGAGGGATAGAGAGTTAGAAACATTGATGAGAGACATCGATCAGCCACCTCCTGCACGGCCCCTACTGGGAATGTGCCCACAAACAGGATACATGCCCTTGACCGAAATCGAACCTGGGACCTTTCAGTCCACAGGCCGATGCTCTATCCACTGAGCCAAACTGGTTTCGGCAACATTTTTATTTTTAATGTGGTCAAATTTATCAGTCTTTTATTGAATCCGAATTTTAATTCATAGTTAAAAACTTGCACTATGACTAGGTTATATTTTCTTCTGTCAGTTGTATTACAGCCAATGTTTGTGCATATTGTGAAGTGTGGTTTTAAATTAACTTTTTTTCTAGTCGTCCCAGCACTATTTACCAACAAGTCTTTTATTAAAAGCCCTGGTGACTGGAGATTGCACATTCAACATCCTATATAGTAAAACCCTAATATGCACATCAACTGAATGGTAGAACAATCGGTTGCTATGATGTGCACTGACTACTAGGGGGCAGATGCTCAATGCAGGAGCTGCCCCTGGTATTCAATGTGCTCACACTGGGAGAGCGCCACTCAGCTAGAAGCTGGGCTCACAGCTAGTGAGTGCAGTTGTGGTGGTGGAAGTCTGTCTGTCTTTGTAGCAGCACTAAGGAGCAGCAAGCAGGTGGGTGGTTAAGGAGCAAGGGGTCCCGGATTGTGAGAGGGATCCCTGACTGCAAGGGGGATGTCTGCCTGCCGGCGGGAGGGTGCAGGCCAGGCTGAGAGATCCCCCGATCCCCATGCACAAATTTTGTGCACCAAGCCTCTAGTATACCATATTTTCATATATATTTGGGTCTTGCCTGGATTCTCTTTTCTGTTCTACTGGTCTGTTGGTCTATTCATGTGACAGTACTATACTAGGTTTAAATTAAGAAGACTTTATAGTATGTTTTAATATGATAGGGCTGGAATCCCTTGTAGCTTTTTTGTATTGTACTTGCTTCTCAAATAAACTTCAATTTGACTTATTAAGTCACATAATAAAGCTGGTAGATAATTTTTATTGGGATTGTGTTCATATATAAATTAGCTTAGATAGAATTGATAGCTCTACAATACTGAGTCTTCAAACCATGAACATGGTATATCTCTCCATTTATTTAGGTCTTTAATTCTCTGAGCAATGCTTTGGAGTTTTCATTGTATTGGTCTCAATATCTTTGTCAGCTTTCTCTCTAAGTATTTAATACATTTTTTTAATGCCACAGTAAATAATACTATTTTTAAAATTTCAATTTATGATTGGTCTGGTATACAGAAATACAATTTTGTATCCTTAAATCTTGCTAAACTTAGTTCTAATAGCTTAAAAAATGTTTATTTTTTATTTTTATTCTGGCCAAATCATTGGGGGGTAGGGCGAGATAGAGAGAGAATAAGAGAAATACTGATCAGTTGCTTCCCGTACGCACCCGACCAGGGATCGAACCCACAGTCCAGGTTATGTGCCCTGACCAGGAATCAAATCCACAACATTTCCGTGTATGGGATAATATGGGATAATGCTCCAACCAACTAAGCCAATCAGTTAAGGTTCTAGTAGCTTTCTATTTTTTTCTTTTTTGAAGATTTTATCAGATTTTTAATATAGACCATCATGTCATTTGCAAATACAGGCAACTTTACTTATTCCTTTATAATCTGCATGAGTTTTCTTTCTTTCTTTTGCCTTAATCTATTGGCTAGAAACTCTAGTATAATGTTAAAAAGAAGTGGTACCCTAGCTGGTTTGGCTCAGTGGATAGAAGGTTGGCCTGTGGACTGAAAGGTCCTGGGTTTGATTCCAGTCAAGGGTGTGTACCTCGGTTGCAGGCTCAATAGCCGACCCTAGATTGGAGCGTGTAAGGGAGGCAACCAATAGATGTTTCTCTCTATCTCTCCTCTTCCCTTTTACTCTCTCTAAAAATCAATATTCTCATGGAATATTGTTTATCAATTTGAGAAGGTTATCTTCTATTCATGGTTTGTGCAGAGTTTTAATCCAGAATTGATGCTCAGCTCTAACTGGTTTGACTCAATGGATAGAACATTGGCCTGCAGACTGAAGGGTCGCAGGGTCAATTCCAGTCAGGGGCATGTACCTTGGCTGTGGTTACATCCCCAGTAGGTGGTGTGTGTAGGTGGCAGCTGATTAATGTTTCTAATTCTCTATCCCTCTCTCTTTCTCTCTGTAAAAAAAATAAATAAATAAAAAAGAATTGATGCTGATTTTGTCAAATGCTTTACTTGAATTAAGCAAGTAATCATATGGTTTTTCTTTTTTAGTTATAGTGACTGATTTTCTAATATTTATTTATTTAAAAATTTTAAATCTTTATTGTTCAGATTATTACAATTGTTCCTCTTTTTTCCCCATCTCCCCTCCACCTGGTTCCCACCCTCTGCCCTTACCTCCCCACACATTGTCCTCATCCATAGGTGTACGATTTTTGTCCAGTCTCTCCCTGCACCCCCCTGCACCTCTTTCCCCCTGAGAATTACCAGTCCACTCCCTTTCTATGCCCCCTAATTCTATTATATTCACCAGTTTATTCTGTTCATCAGATTTTCAATTCACTTGATTTTTAGATTCACTTGTTGATATATATTTGTTGTTCATAATTTTTACCTTTACCGTTTTCTTCTTCCTCTTCTTAAAGAATACCTTTCAGCATTTCATATAATACTGGTTTGGTGGTGATGAACTCCTTAAGTTTTTTTCTTATCTGTGAAGCTCTTTATCTGCCCATCAATTCTGAAGGATAGCTTTGCTGGGTAGAGTAATCTTGGTTGTAGGTTCTTTCTATTCATCATTTGGAATATTTCTTGCCACTCTCGTCTGGCCTGCATAGTTTCTGTTGAGAAATCAACTGACAGTTGAATGGGTGCTCCCCTGTAGGTAATTAACTGTTTTTCTCTTGCTGCTTTTAGTATTCTTTCTTTGTTTTTTGCTCTTGGTATTTTAATTATGATGTGTCTTGGTGTGGTCCTCTTTGGATTCCTTTTATATGGGGTTCTGTGTGCTTCCTGGACTTGTAAGTCTATTTCTTTCACCAGATGTGGGAAGTTTTCATTCATTATTTCTTCAAATACTTTTTCAGTATCTTGCTCTCTCTCTTCTTCTGGCACTCCTGTAATTCTGATGTTGGTACGCTTGAAATTGTCCCAGAGGCTCCTTACACTATCTTCACATTTTTTAATTCTTTTTTCTTTTCCAGTGGAGTATTTTTTGCTTCTTTGTATTTCAAATCATTGACTTGATTCTTGCGATCCTCTAGTCTGCTGTTAGGTTTCTGTATCATATTTCTTATTTCAGTCAGTGTATGTTCAATTTCTAGTTGGTTTTTTCATCTCCTCTTGGGTCTCGCTAAATTTATCCATTTTTTTCTAGGAAATTCTTTAAAAACCTTATAACTGTGGTTTTGAACTCTATATTCAGTCATTTGTTTTCCTCTGTTGCTTTCATTTGTGATCTGTTCTTTAGTCTCCACATATGTTGCTGCTTCTCTGAGTTGGTAGAATAGCTCTGTGTGCTAGCTGTCCTATGTGGCCCAGTAGCTCTGCCTCCCCGGTTACCTGAGGTGGACACTCTTGGTGCACCCCTTGTGAACTGTGTATACAGTCTTGTTGTAGTTAATTCTTGATTGTTGTTGGTATCTCTGGGGGGGATTGACCTCCAAGCCAACTGGTTGTGGGGATCAGCTGTGTCTGTGCATGCGCACATGCCTTTTATGCGCATGTGCGAGGTTCCGGAACACTGCCTTTTGATTCCCCCGAGTTTCTGTGCGCTCTAGGGACCTGTATGAATCTGGGTCCCTGGGATCTTGCCCGAAACTGGGGTTCAGTGCAGTTGGACCTGGATTTCAGTGCTGTTGTGAGGTTCTGTTTTCCTCCTGCTAGAGGAAACCAGGCACAATCAGCCTATGTGTACACTTTCACGCACACTTTCGTATGCACTTTCGTGAGCCCCCAGACTTCTGTCTTTCGTGGCTCCCCTAAGTTTCTGTGCACTCCTTCCTTTTCACAACAGTCCAGACTTCCCCTATGAGTCTCGCCTGGAGCTGGGGTTCAGTGCAGTTGGGATTTTCCATCTCCCTCCTGCTAGAAGAAGACAGCTAGGCACTCTGGTGCCCGCTCTCTCCACGCGCGCATCTCTGTAGCTAAGCTTTTTATAGCTCCTCTGAGTCTTCATGAGTTCCTGTCTCTTTACTTCTAGTTGTAGAATTTTCACTCAGCCACCTTTCCTGTGGCTCTGGATGGTGTCCGTTCTGTCTTTTAGTTGTAGTTTTGAAATTGTTGTGCAAGGCAGCAGCTTAGGTGTTCACCTACGCCGCTATTTTGTTTTTTTTGATGATTTTCTAATATTTAAATGTACCTTGCATTCTTTGGATAAACACTATTTGGTCATGACATATGATCTTTTACACTAAGAGAAATATGCAAATTGACTGTATCTCCACAAATGACCACTAGCCAATCAGAAATATGCAACTTAACCCAACAATGATGTGGGTTAATTTGCATACGCAAGTGTGGAGTGACTGGGGGTGGGGTGGCTGCTTGTGCACGTGCTGGCACCAAGCGGCCTGTGTCCCAGGGACAGGCATCCTCAGGAGCCAGGTTGCTCTGGAGCCTGTAGGCCTGCGTGTAAGTAAGCCTGAAGTGGCTGGGGTCCCAGAACGACCCCCTGGCCACTCCAGGCCTACACACTCAGGTGCGGATCAGCCAGAGGCGGGGCAGGAACATTTGTGGGACCCAGGTGCTCTGAGCTGGCACACACTCTAGTGGCCTGTAGAGAGTGAGCAGACAACAGGGCCCTGCCTGCCCCTGGCTGTGCCAGCAAGGGGCAAGCAGTCCCTCGCACGACCCCCACAGAGAGGAGACAGCAGCGGCCTACTTGCCCCTGGCCCCAGCAGCTAAGGGCAAGCAGGCAGGTCTGAAGAGAACAGAGAACCATGGGGAACAGGCTTATGCCATCAGTAGAACATCCCCTGAGGGCCTCCAGATTGGAGAGCGTGCAGGTCAGGCTGAGGGATCCATCTCCCCACCCGAAAAAAGAATTTCATGAACTGGGCCCCTAGTTTTTATATATTGTTAGACTCAATTAGCTACCATTTTGTTTAGAATTTCTGCATTTATATTCATGAGGGATATCAGTCTGCCGTTTTTTTGTAATGTGTTGTCAAGTTTTGAAATCTAGGTAATGCTAGGCTCTCAGAATGTGTTGGGAAGTGTACCCACCTTCTAAATTTTATGTAGAAAATGGGTATTATTTCTTCCTTAAATGTTTGGTAGAATTTATTAGTGAAGCCATCTATATCTGGGGTTTTCTTTGTGGGAAGATTTTTAAGTAAAAATCAATTTTATTAAAGATATAGGGCTATTCAAATGATCTATTTCTACTTGAGTGAGCTTTATTTCTTCCTAGGAATTTATCCATTTCATCTAAATTACTTAGTGATAAAAAGTTGTTTCTAATATCCTCTGATTTTTTTCCCTTTAACATTTGTAGATTCTGTTACGTCTCTCATTCCTGATATTGGTAATTTGTGTCTGTTTAAAGTTTTATCAATGACACTGATCTTGTAAAAACAAACAAATAGATTTTATTGTTTTTCTGTTTTCTTTTTACTAGTTTCTTCTCTGACCTTATTATTACTCAGCATACCATATAATCTGCACTTTTATTTATATTATGTGACTTGGGATTTAGTTTATTTATTCATTCTTTTTTTGTTTGAAAAAATTTTAAGGTAGTAAATTTTCCTTTAACCATGGTTTTAAATGTAGCCTATGAATTCTGATATGTACTATTTCATTATTATTTTTAAGAAATTCTGTATTTTCTCTTTCATTTAAGAGTTAACAGGTGGTCTTAAAATTTCCAGTTGTCTGGGTCTTTTTGTTTTTAATTTTCTAATCACGTACAGATTTTTCTTGCATAGTGAGCTGAATATAAATTGTAATATTTCTACTTTGTGGAACTTCCAATTATTTTCTTCTCTACAAGGTTTGCACAAGAAATAGCTTGCTGTGATTTGCTGTTTACTTTTCAATTTACTAGTAATTTGAAGTTTGCTTATTATCAGTTTTCCAATTAGGCTGAGGGTATGGTTATTTTAATTTAAAAATATTTTTAATGACTTCAGAGAGGAAGGGAGCACAAGAGATTGAAACATCAACAATGAGAGAATATCATTGATCAATTGCCTACTGTGTGCACTACGTTGGGGATTGAGCCCAGAACCCAGGCATGTGCCCTGACCTGAAATTGAACCTTGACCTTCTGGTTCATAGATTGACACTCAACTACTGAGCGACTCTGGCTGGGCTGAATTTTTAATAAATTTGCAAGAAATACAACATTACAAATATAAAAAAAAAAACTACAATTTTCTGCCCACTCTTCCAAAAGGAAAACCACTGGCTACTGGCTCTATATACTCCTGAAGCAGATGTATCATTCCCATGCATGTTTTTATGTTTACTAAATATGTATCCATTAACAATATAGGCTGTTTTATGTTATTAAAAGTTTACATACATAGTATCATACTGCATATATCCTTTGCAATTTCACTCATTCATTATAATTTTGAGATTAATGTGAATACACTTAACTGGTACATATATTAGTTTATTCATTCTAGCTGTTGTATACCACTGCATGAACAAATAATAGTTAATTATCCTTTTCCCTTTGTTGATTCTAATTTTTCACTATTATAATGTGGTTGTTGCTATGAACATCCTTAGATCCTCATGCATAAATCTCTACCAAGATACCAAGAAGTAGAATATTTGAGTCATAAGATATGTGCATTTATTAGGTACTGCCAAACTGTTCTTAGAAGTTCTTTTAATTTCTCTCTTCACTAAAAATATCTAAGATTTCCTATTTTCCCACATTTTTGCCATCACTAACATTTTCACTTTTTCAATTTTTTTTAATTAATCAGAATTAACCAAACCTTTTATAGAAAAAGTACTATTTATAGATGGAAAACTGAGATGCTGAATTACTGCTTTACATTTTGTTGGCATAATATGACTGAATTTTAAACAACTAGTTTTGAAGGTATAAAATACCCTGAGATACGAGTCTAATTTGTTCCGTAACCTTGCTATATATCAAGTTGCTTGTATCCCAAAGCAAATTTCCCCACTGAGATAAATTGAAATGCCGTTAATCCGTTCCAGCCCCCAAAATGCCACCCCAGTTGTTCTTGCTACGTGTTTTTGAATAAGAAAAATGTATTTATAAATGACAAATATTGTATAAAAACATAATAAAAGAGAATGTAAAGGAATAAACTGGTTTTATAAAGTGTATTTACCTACTCGTTACACTCTTAATGCTACACTTTATCCCTAAACTGAATGTAACTTAACTAATCTTCACTGAACTTAATTGCTACTGGTCTTTGTATTTTTGGCCGATTTAAAAAAAAACGTGTCCAACGAGGTTTGCCTCTTCCTCCCTTTCAGAATGTTTCTGAAATGGGTGAGGCAAGTTTCATTGAACAGTTCCGATGCACGACCAGTAGCAACTTTTTTGGGGTGTTTCTTTTCCACGAAGTGTGACACCCTCTCCCACATTCCTAAGATCTCCTTTATCTCACTTGTAGAGATCTCCTCCACCTCTGGTTCCTCCTCAAAACCAATTTCTTGGAGAACCTCCGCATGTTGCTGAGACTGCAACTCTTGTAACTCCTCCGTGGTGAGTTCCAGAGAGTGCTCCTCGACGAGCTCATTCACGTCTCTCTCATCCACCTCCAGGCCCATGGATTTTCCCAGAGACACTATCTCCTCCTCCACTGGCACCTCAGGTTCGAATCCTTCGAAGGTTCTTTTGGCTACGGCCTCAGGCCATAGCTTCTTTCATGCAGAGGTCAAAGTCCTCGTTGTAACACCCAGCCAGGCCTGATCAATAATTCTGAGGCATATCACGATGTTAAAGTGGTTCTTCCAGAACTCTCGAAGGGTGAGGTTTGTGTTCTCCGTCACCTCAAAGCAGCGCCGGAACAGGTGCTTGATGTACAGTTTTTTAAAATTAGAAATCACCTCCTGATCCATGGGCTGCAGGATAGGAGTGGTGTTGGGAGGTAGGTAGACAACCTTTATAAACTTGAACTCTTGGAGGATTTCATCTTCGAGGTTCGGTGGGTGAGCAGGAGCACTGTCGAGGACGAGGAGGGCTTGCATGGTTAGGTTGTTTTCCTGTAGATATTTCTTAACAGAAGGGCCGAAAACCAGGTTAACCCACTCCACAAAGAACTGCCTGGTGACCCTGCCTTCGGGTTTGCCCTCCACATAACTTGCAGTTTATCTTTTAAAATCTTATGTGACTTAAAGACTCTGGGGTTTTCCGAATGGTATACAAGCAGAGGCTTGATCTTGCAGTCGCCACTCGGATTGGTGCACAGTGCAAGAGTTAGCCTATCCTTCATGGGTTTGTAGCCTGGCATCGCCTTCTCCTCTGCCGTTATGTAAGTCCTATTTGGCATCTTCTTCCAGAAAAGCCCTGTCTCATCACAGTTGAAGACTTGCTGGGGGATATATCCTTTGGCTTCTATCAGTTCGGAAAAAGTTTGGAGGTAATCCTCAGCTGCCTTCACATCCGAACTTGCTGCCTCACCATGCCCGACGATGGAGTGAATGCCAGACCTTTTCCTGAAGTTATCAAACCAGCCTCTACTGGCTTTAAATGAGTCTTTTGATGCTTTGTGCGTGGAAGTGCGTGGGGTCTGCTCCAGCAAATCACTGTAAATCGCTCGCGCCTTCTCGCATATGATGCCGTGTTAATGTATGTCCTTTAAGCTGCTTCTCCCACACCATCAGTAGATTCTCCATCTTTTCAGGGAGAGAGCTACGGAGCTTAGAAATTATTGTAACGCCCTTAGCTGGTGTTATACCCTTTATCGACTCCTTCTGTTTAAGCACAGTGCATATCGTTGAAGTACTACGCCCGTATTGCCTCGCCAAGTCAGCCACTCGCACACCTTGCTCATATTTTTCTATGATTTCACGCTTTAATTCAATAGACATCATCCTCTTCTGAGCACTGACCTTTCCACTCGCTTTCTTCGGACCCATGGTTATAAAAAGAAATGTGATGAAGTATGTAAATGCATAAAAGATGCTTCGACAATGAGGTAAACAAGTACACTGACTGAGGTGTGGGAAACTATGAGATGCTCGAGTCGCGGTAAACTGGTGGCGCGATTGATCCGCGTGATTACTCGTATCTCAAATGTTGCTCGTATTTCAAAGCAAAAAATCACTCACTCAATGGCTCGTATCTCAAAAATTTCATATGTTAGGGCACTTGTATCTCGAGGTACCACTGTAACTTAATGGTTATTTTCTAGACCCAAATAGTGTTTTAAGCATAGTGCCACATCTGGGACACACTTTGGCTTCACTTTAAAACTATTTTAACTCAATGTCAATAAGTCATCATACTACCCTGAAGGATGCTTTTTGATAATTTCTTGCTGTTACAGTATTGTTGAATATTTTTTACACTGTCTTTTATTAATTGACTCTTTAGGAGAAATTTCTGTCTAGTTTCAGTATCAGCAGCAATTATACTTATCTTGAACATCTAGTTCATTTTTACTGATTGACATTGCTGATCTTAGTTCTTTAATTATGTTAGATGTTGGAAACACAAGGTCTATCTCTAGCAAATGTATAGAACTTTAAAATAATGTAACTTCTTAGAGAAATTCAAGTTATCATTTCATCAATCTTTTTTATCTTATATGTATTTTCCCAAGCCATCGAAAATTATTTAGTTGAATGAATCAGTAACATTAATCAATTCTTCAATATCTGTATTTTTTCAAAAATATGAATTAAAAGTTTCTATTCTACTGTCAAAAGCATATCTACCGTATTTTCCAGTGTATAAGACGACTGGGCGTGTAAGGCAACCCCCAACTTTTCCAGTTAAAATATAGAGTTTGGGATATACTTGCCCTATAAGATGACACCTGGCGTGTAAGACGACCCCCAACTTTTGAGAAGTTTTTCCTGGGTTAAAAAGTTGTTTTATACGCCAGAAGATACAGTAATTAGAAACTATATTCTGGGATCATCTTGATGCTTACCTTTTCTGCTACTTCTCGCACAGACTGAACACTTGTTCCATACAGATGGTTGTTATACTGGCCAGCTTCAATGAATTTATGTTCCTGGATATCTTTTTCCATCTGTTCTCTTGAAGTCACAAAATGATAATCTCTTCCATCTACCTCATAATCTCTTTTTGGTCTAGTTGTATCTTTAATAGAAAGAACTTTCAGTGTTTAGTATTAAAAATACAACAAATCCACTTTATACTTAAATATCTATTTTATAAAGTTCAATGCAACAGAGGTTAATTTAAATTTGAAAAAGGACAACAATATGGAGGATAGAAGAATAACTGATAAAATTACTATATAAACCACTAAAAAATGATAATGTTTACTTTTACCACATACAGTGAAAAAATGTTCAGAATGATAATTAAGATTTTTTTATGTGGGTTACTCACGAGGAACACATGATCCAAACTTGTCTGGAAATTCTGAGATCAAGTCATCATTTATCCTGTCTTTCATAGGTCCCAATATAATCACTGGTCGAGTGTAATTAACTATCAAGATAAGTATATTGCATGTTAAAAGGAATAAACACTAAACAAACATCAGTGTATTTTATTTCACAAAAGAATAAAGTATCCTTAATAGATAGTAAGAATTTTTTTTCTTTTTCTACCAATGATGCCGAACTTGCTAGTTTACTAGCATTCACTAAGATCTTAAGCTTAAGTCAACCTCCTGGTGGAAGAATTGATAATTCAACCAAGTTAAATCCAGCATTTTAGCAGATAATGTTTATGTACATTACTAACATCATCTCATTACAAATGAGAAAACATAGTGCTGTTTTTACTGATCATTTAAAAAATGTTTTTATTAATTTAGAGAGAAAGGAAGGGAGTGGGAGAGATAGAAACATTGATGCACCAACATCGATCGACTGCCTTGTGTATACCTCCTGCTAGGGATTGAGCCCAAAACCCAGGCATGTGCCCTTACTGGGAATCAAACTGGTGACCTTTCGGTAGATGCAAGGGTTGACACTCAACCACAAAGCCACATTGGGCTACTGATGATATCTGAAGTAGAAGTTATAAGAAAGCAGGTCAAAGAGGGACAAAAAGAAACTGAGAAGAAGTATATACTAGATTGTAAAGGATCATGCTGGAAGAGGAGACAGTGACAGTCAGAATTAACAGTGTGGTAGGAGGGATGACAAGGAGGTGATAAATAAGAAAGATATGATAGAAGAATAATAGTCCCTAGAAACTGATTGAACAAGATAGAGAAGGAACAAAGAAAGATCAAAGATGCTTCCAAGATTTTGAACAAGGGTCAGTGGGAGGAAAATAATACTTTTATGGACTCTGGAAAGACAATATGTACTTAGGAAATAAGACACCAATACAAACCACTAGATTCTAATATACTCTGGGCTAAAACCCGTATTTCATAAAATACATATAGTAAAGTTCCACACTTACACATATACTAAAAAAAATATAGTAAAATTCTAAAAACATTTTCCGAGGTATGATTTAGACCTATTTCTCAAATTAAAAAGTATATTTTTCTAGAAGATTATGAAACATCAACAGGCTTCACAAACCTTCTTGTTGGTTCACTGGTTCATAAGACAAGACATATTCTTCTTGACCACCTATTAGAAGATTAAAATATAGATAAGAAAATCTGTAAAGATAACTATTGCTAATTTAATTCTTCATACATAACATAAAAATTACTAGGACATTGCTAAGGAAATAGCAAAGATGTAGAAAAAGGTACTTTATAAATTATTTCTGGCAAGTTTTAGTAAAAAAGAAAAGTGGCAAATCACAAAGCCATAAAGGTAAGTTTGATAAACGTAAAAACAAAATGTAAATGTGCTATGTATTTCATAAGTATCTTTCTATTATCTGTGTTTACAGATTATCAATAGGTTAAAAAATTTCATTTGTGATGTCAAGTATGGCCCTATTAAATTTTAAAAAGATTAATACTTTGATGAGCAGTTCTACATTGTATATATTAGGTAATTTCCAGCTATTAAGAATATGTAGCTATTTTAGTCCCGTCAGTTATAACATTTAATAGAATACATACATATTTTTATAATTACAACTATTTTACAATAAAAATTTTTAAACAATATTTTATTGATTTTCTTACAGAGAGGAAGGGAGAGGGATAGAGAGCTAGAAACATCAATGAGAAAGAAACATCGATCAGCTGCTTCCTGCACACCCCCTACTGGGGATGTGCCTGTGACCAAGGTACATGTCCTTGACCAGAATCTAACCTGGGACCCTTCAGTCCACAGGCTGACACTCTATCCAGAGCCTAACCAGTTAGGGCACAATATAATTTTTTTTAATGCAGAGGTAAAACTACTGTCACTATTTCACTGATAAAAATTCATTTATTCAATTAAAAAATTACATTTAAAGTAAGCTAAAAAAAAGCTTTTACATAAAACTAAATCTGTTCCTTCAAACAAAATAAATCACACAGTAAAGGAGATAAAGTATATTTTTCTTTTATCTTAAAAGAATTTTAGAAGTTAAATCCTCTAACATTAATTAAAGGATTCAATTAATTCTAAGCTTAAAAAAGTTTAGAAATCAAAACTCAATGAAAAGAACTAAAAAAAGAGTTAACAATTCAGGAGTTCTTAACACACACACACACACACACACACACACACAAATGTGTAGAAAACAAATAGGAAGGGCTGTTAATTAAATGGTTCCATGAAAGCAATCAATATTGGATAATGTATTTAAAGATTTTTTCTCGGATTAGCACAATTCTTTTAGCAACCTTTTCACTAAATTTGTCAATGGTTGATATTATATGTATGCAGCTGTAGATCTTTTAAATTTATATACTGTCATAAATATTCTTTTCTACTTTTAAAGTGTATGTCATTGTTCTAAGTTTATTACCATAATATATAAAATACACATTTACAAGCTGCTTTTTGAAGTACTGTATGTAAAACATGGTTTATATGTTAGCAAAAACATGCAATTTGAATAATCCACACCTAATAATTCATGCAAAGGATGAGACAGTATATACTTTCATTACCTCTTTTTGGTCTAGAAAACTACTCAACTACTCTATGGTGAATTATGATTATAACAAAATGCTAAAATATATAAAATCACATTCCCATACCAAAAATGGACAATTATTAAGTAACTATTATACAGAAAAAAATAACCAATCCCAAATGAGTGAGGATTAAAAGTATATATTGTCAACATGAGAAATAGTAGGAACTGATATTAACAGGATGGACCTTTTGAGCAGCCATACTCATCTGTAATCAAGATTACTTTCATATTAGAGAGCAGTAAAAAAAAAGTTAGAAAAGCATTTTAATTTTTAAGGTGCTAGAACTGACAATATTCATGTATTTTTCCCTCCTCCCATGCACAAATCTGTTTAAAAACTTCACATGCTTGTAGAGTTCACTTAATAATGTACAGTAGACCCTTGAACAACTTGGGGGTTAGGGATGCTGAGTACCCACAAAGTTGAAAATCTGCATATAATTTTTGACTCCTAGTAGCCTACTATTTACTGGAAGCCTTACCGATAACATAAAGTTGATTAGCACATATTTTGTATGTTATGTGTATTATATACTGTAAGAATACTTACAGTAAATAGAGAAAAGAAAATGCTAAGAAAATTAAAAAAAATACATTTATAGTATTTATTGAAAAAAATCTACATATAAGTAAACCCGTGCAGTTCAAATCCATGCTGTTCAAGGGTCAACTGTAATTCCAAAATGTAACACAAAATAAAATCAGTATTATAGTCTGAGCAATTGTTGAAAAATTTTCCTCCATGTCTATATTTACCAACGGCTGGTAATAAACAATAATTTGACCCAGACCAATACTGGTGACACAATAATAAAGGAAATAAAGCCAATTATAATTTAGCTTTTCTGAAAAATAATTTTAATGCTCTTATTAAAACAAAATAAGTACTAAAGAAAATGGCAAAATGTAAGTTTACCCCTCATTTAATTAGATATTTACTCCTTTTAAAGATATACACACATTACACACATATATGTACTATATTCACAAATAGTACTCTTTGTAAAAAAGATTTCAGTATTTTATTAAAATTCTGGAAAGTAACTTCTATACATAATTTTTTCCTATAATTTTTTCAAGTTTTCTAAATTTTAGTTGTTTCTTATTGATTTTAAACGATTAAGTATTTAATTTTCAGTTTTTAGAACACATCACTAAAGGAAAGAAATGCCAAAGAATATATATTACTCGAGATTACAAAAGAACAAGTAACTTAAAACACTTACGGTAACTACTTTCACTATCGCTGGCATTAGAAGTTACATGCTCTGAAATTGCAGGATAATGAAAAAAATAAAGAAAACATAGTGTCATGAGTTTTAAAAAAGTAAATTATAAATATAAACTTAAGGTGACATTACAAAATACTGATATACACCACATACCTAATAAATTTTTAAAAAGCATTTTTTATTTTATTTGAAAAGTTTATTTTTTTCAAGTAAATAAAAATGAATTAGCAAAGAAAAAAAAAAAACTCCTTAAGGACAATACCCGTTTTTATATAACACAGTTTATGAACAAAGAAGTCAGAATGATCCTAAATTAGTTCAACTGTAGACATAAACCCCCCAAAAAGAAAATGGCACCAATTAATTTAGTTTATGAAACAGTAATGAATAACAAAGGAGACAAGTTATATTTGAGCAAACAGATGCCCATTTTCATGGAGATGCCTCAAAAAATAAATGACCTTGCTTTTAGTTCAGTTTTCTTGTTCCTGAAAAAAAAAATTAAAGTCCATGATCCTGAGATCATATAGATGAAGTGTTTTAGATGTCACAGATTCAGGTGCTCCAATAAAAATCAAATGGAAGGGGATTCTAGAAGGTGGGACTGTTTTCGAAAAATAGATTAATATTTCTGTGAAACTCTACTTTGATGAAATTGACAATGCCTGCTTAAAACAAAAAAGATAAAAGCAAATATGCTTTTATCAGTTGCATATTGCCAGGCCCCTCCTGAAAGTGACCCCATTTCATAACTTGATTATTCAGTAAACACCAGGTACCCTTCTTATGTAAATGTAATCTCAGATGTCCTCTTAATAAATATTTCCTTAAGAAAGAAGTTTAATTTCTAAAAACTAAAACTCAAAATTTCCCCAGGCAAAACAGTAGATAAGGAAAAAGTTTCAGGAGAAATTATCTGTTGTACCATACCACCCACAGAGTCTATTCTAAAGTCAAGTAGCACTATTGAAAACTTCAGAGAATGGTAGAACTTAAGATTTCAGGTAAAGATAACAGTTTTTGAATTGTTATTATAGTAAAAAATAAGAACGTTATTCTAACCTGCAAAGATAAAACTTCCTTAATTGTGTTTATATATATTCTAAATAAAGCAGAAACATTAAAATAATTTATAACAAGAACATGTAAAACTGTGGTTTTTTTTAAAAGTTTATACTTAAAAATGTCTTCCCATATTACCACATGAACTTCAAAACAATTATTCTCAATTATCCTATATAATAGAGGTAATATGCAAATTGACCATCACACAAGATGGCCATCCCCATGTGACACAAGATGGTCACCACATGATGGCCAGCAGGGGAGGGCAGTTGGGAGAGACCAGGCCTGCAAAGGGAGGGCAGTTGGGGGCAATCAGGCTGGCAGAGGAGGGCAGTTAGAGGTGACCAGGCTGGCAAGGGAGGACAGTTAGGGGTGACCAGGCCAGCAGGGGAGGACAGTTGGGGGTGACCAGGCCAGCAGGGGAGAGTAGTTGGGGGTGACCAGGTCAGCAGGGGAGAGCAGTTGGGGGCAACAGGGCCGGCAGGGGAGGGCAGTTAGGGGCAATCGGGCCAGCAAGGAAGGGCAGGTGGGGGTGACCAGGCTTACAGGTAAGTTGAAGGCAACCAGGCTGGCAGGGGAGGGCAATTGGAGGTGACCAGGCCGGCAGGGGATGACAATTAGGGGTGACCAAGACGGCAAGGGGGGCAGTTAAGTGTGACTGGGCCAGCAGGGGAGGACAGTTAGGGGTGACCAGGCCAGCAGGGGAGAGCAGTTGGGGTGACTAGGTCGGCAGGGGAGAGCAGTTGGGGGCAATCAGTCATGATTTACCTTACTAAACTTATTACTTAGCCATTTTAGTTTGCTTTAAACTGTTTTCCACAAACATCAACCATTATTATAAATGCCTCTATTTATATAGCCTTTTATCTTTTGTCTTATTTTCTTAACATTCTTCATTCTCAGAAGTAGGAATGCAAAAAAATAGGAATGCAAAAAAAAAAGGTTCTCAAATTTATATTAGGATTGATAGTACACTCTGCAATTAGTTGCTGCAATGGAATAAAAGGAGCGGGAGAGTACGTGGGAGTATAGAAGAAATAATACTAACCATGAGTTGATAATAATAAAAGCTGGGTGAAAAAGAATACTTTGGGTTTATTTTATTATTATTCTTCTATTGAATATGTCTGACATGTTAAATAATAAAAAATTAAAGTTACCTCAATCTTTTTTCTATCTTTTCTGGGGATTTCTCCTATTGATCTTGAGTTAGTTTTCTAAGATTACCAATATCTTGCTACTCAAAATATGGCCCATGAAAAAGCAAAATCATCATTGCTTGAAGTTTATTAAAAAGGTAAAATGCTTTTTTCCCTGATAATTAAACTAATCTTTTTCAAGGCACTTCATCAAAGATGTTCAAATATCCAATAAACATATATAAATGTGTTTGCATTTTTACTTAACAGGGAAATGCAAATTAAAATCACAATGAATACCTTTAGTATCCACCAGAATGGCTAAAATGAAAAACAAAAACAAAACAGGCCAAGCATGGAGAAGACTATGCAGCAACTGGAACTCATATACTAGGGGTGGGTATATTGGTACAGCCACTTTGGAAAGCTACTTGGCAGTGCCTACTAAAGCTGAATATACATATATCTATGACCTAGCAATTCCTTTCCTAGTTATTTCCCCAACACACACGCGCGCGCGCGCGCGCACACACACACACACACACACGCTTACCAAGAGACATGAACGCAACAATATTCAAAATAGCTCTAAATGTTTATTTAGAAGTCTGAGACTATAGTTATATATTTTACTTTTTTCACTTATATTTTGAACATTTTCCCATGTCATTTTTTAAATTAATTCTTGATTGTTGAAAGTACTACATGTCTCTTCTCCTCTCCCCCCACTTGCAGGCCTTCACCATACTATTGTCTGTGTTCATGGGTTATACATATATGCATACAAGTTCTTTGGTTGATCTCTTCCTATCCACCCACCTTCCCCCACCTTCCCTCTGTGATTTGACAGCTGGTTCCATGCTTCTGTGTCTCTGGATCTATTTTGCCCATCAGTTTATTTTGTTCATTAGATTCCACATCCGAGTGAGATCATGATACTTGTCCTTCTCTGACTGGCTTATTTCACTTAGCATAATACTCTCCAGGTTTCTCTCAAAGGGTAAGATCTCTCTCTCTCTCTCTCTCTTTTTTGCTGCTGCATAGTATTCCATGGTGTAAATGTACCACAGCCTTTTTATCCACTCATCTACTGATGGGCATTTGAGCTGTTTCCAGAACTTAGCTATTCATGTTATTATGTCTTAATATGATTTTCAATGGTTATATAATATCATAAAATATGGATAACTTCATTAACCACTCCTTAATTATAAGACATTCTAAAATGATTTCAATTTTTGAATGCTGTAATTTCTAAATAATATTAAGCACCCAGATATCTCCATATCTGATTACATTCTTAGGATAAATTCCTTGAAGGGGGATTATCATAGGTCAAAAGATATGCTTTTCCAGAAAGGTTGTACCAATTTACACTCCCAATAATATGTTAAAAGTCGTCATTCTATAGAACCCTCTCTACCACTGAGTTGTCCTTTAAAAGAAAAGTCTACCAAGGTAATCAGTAAAACATCATTCTGTTTATTGCTTACTAGAAACACTAAACATTTGTATATATTCATTTCATTTGTTTATCTTTTGAGCACTTTTGTTGTATCTTTCCTCCAGTTTTCTAATGGAGAGTTAGTCTATTTCTTTTCATGTTAGAAATGTATAGTATAAGGATATCCCTTTGACATACATGGTATAAATTTATTCAAGTTTTTATTTTTATTTTGTTTATGGCATTTGATGAGCATAATAATTTCAAATCTCTTTAATCAAGTCTCACCTTTCTATCAAACATTTCTTCCTAAGAATGCATCATGTCTTTTCTCTTTGTGCTCTTGAAATACTACACATCACCAATCCCAAGTAATTCTAGTACTATTATACTTATTCCAAGAACAAATGAAAATAAGTCTGGTTTTGGCATCTAAGAACTCTGCACAAACTTGCTTAATAAGTCTTTAAAATGAGAGGAAAGGAAAGAGATATAATGAAAACTTGTATGCCTAACAGAGGAAGTTTTTGAGGTGTTCCACAAAATAAAAAGATGAGATGCGTACAAGAGAGAGGTACAAACCTTGTTTGAAATGGTATATCATAACTTCACTTCCGAGCACCTTTTATACTCCTTCCTGAACTATATTTCTTTTGGACATTGTTAAAGGAAATCTTACCCAGTTTTTTCCTCCTGAACCTTTTCAAAACTGCCTGCTTAAAGCATAGAATCTACACAAGCTTCTATTTCTAGCGCTCCACAAGCTATAATGACTTAGTTGCATTCTCTCAGATTTCCATCATTCTCTAATTCTGTTAGTCAAAATTAGGTTTTGAAAGACAGTTTCTCTCATTTCATATTCTACTGCCAACAGGGCAAATCAATAATTTGTTTCATTATTTTTTTCATAGAATCACTACATTTATGTCTATGAAAAGTATTCTAGGGTATCACTTTTGTTTCTCTCTCTGCTCTTCAATGAAATAGCCTCAAATTTTCCAGAGGTTGTGTAAAGTTACATGCAAATGTACATTTTCCTTGACGTTCAGTGTTATTTTACACCTCTTCAACACGATTGTTTCTCTGGAATAATTTATCCTATTCTTAGTCCCTTTGTGAGTTCGGTTCCAACAAGACTTGATGAGTACATAATATAAGGTCACATTTATTTTCTTACATTAAAATATCATAAGATTTTTCTTAGTTTATTCCCTGTGTTATGACTTTTTGATAACTGAGGCCACAAATGTCCTTGATACATGCCCTTTCCCAGCATTTTCTACTGCGTAATAACAGGAAACTTGCCAAGTGCTAGTCATCTATGTAATAACCTCCATCATATCCAGTATTAGAATCTTACTAACATGTTTCTATTTCCTTTAACATTTTCCAAATAAAATCTTGATCTGATCATTAAATTACTGAGTGGATAATTTCTTTCAGTTTCTGGGAGATGAAGCACAGAAAACTACCATTCAAAGGATCTTAAGTCATTGTCCAGAAAAATTTATATTCTTTTCTAAATGACATTGTCTGGTATTCAGTTGCCATTTTTTATTTGTTGCTCTTCCCAAGTACCAATCCTCAATTAAAATGAAAGGTAAAATTATGATTTGCTCAAGATGTAATTATCATCCATCATAACAATATTAATATGGGAACTAAATTCTTCCTTAAGTTCCTTTTTAAGCTTTCCTTATGTCTCCAATGACTCAACAGATAATAAAAATCTGTGGGTACTTATGCTGATTCATACCATCTCTAAAACATGTTAAAACAAAATAAACTATGCCATTAAAAATCTGTGGAGCCCAGGGCAAATACCTAGGTAGCAGGTTTGATTCCCAACCCTGGTTGGGGTTCATGCAAGAGGCAACCAATTGATATTTCCCTCTCTCTCTCAAAAAAAAAAAAAAAAAAAAAGAAATATTTTCCACTTTTGAAGATTTTCACAAGGGTACCATAGTAAATCCGTGGGTTCTTGCCAAATCCTAAAGAGGCACATGCAAAAATAATAAAGAAGAGGAGAGGCAAAACAAAGGGATGTCTACAGTATGTGTGTCTAATAAAAATAATTACATATAAAGCATGCTGCCTTCAGTCTAATACAAACTTTTAATAAAAGTCAAGTTATATAGTTTAGATTAAAATACCAGTATAGTTAGGGTAAATCAGGAAAAATTATGAAATTTAATGATTATTAATGTATAACTTAGAAAGTTGAAAGATACTGATTATATCCTTAATAATAAATGACTTATAAAAAATAAGTTTTTTAAACGCTTAATAATCTAAAGGAAAAGAATTATCTAGAAAAAAAACTTTAGTCTAAAAGGTTACTTCTATGAGTTACTGTCACCTAAAAATAACTTAGTAATATTTGATAAAAATTCACATTTAATCAATTTGAAAACACCCACATTTAAAATTGATTGCTTAAATGACTTCGTTTCATTTATTTATTCCAACATTTATTGAATGACTCGTATATATTATACTATGTACCAAGCTTTATATGAAGACTAAGTTCTAGCTATAAAATTAAACAAAAACAAAAAGCAGAGACAACATCATGGTTAAATGAAAAAAAAAAAAGATTTCTTATAATTCTTTTCATAAATTACAACCTCCTTAAGAAGACATGTATATTTCCCTCTAAAAGACTGCTATTTGAAGTTGAGGTCCACAATTCTTCTCTAATATTTATCTATTGTGTTTTATAGTTTCACATTATAGCAATGCTTTTCTAAAATCAAAGTGATTTAAAATTTTTTTTTAAAAAGGGTGATATAAAACTGTAAGGAAGATTGTTTTCTATATTCTAATAATGAGGGTAGGTAGCACTATTTTTAAAAACATTAAAAAGTTTTTATATTTAAAAAATGTAAATACTGAGTTTTTCAAATGACTGAAAAATGGAGTATTAGAAAAACAAAAGATGTGTATTATAGAAATAAAAATCCCAAGCATTTTATTAACATGAAAGCCTAAAAGCAATCTAAATCATACACCTCCTCATGCCAGAAAGGCACTACCATGATTCTCAAAATGTATCTGAAAAAGGTAGGTCTGTAGATGGAGGTTAAAAAATAACTTGGGAGTATTTTGATCACTTACTCAGGCCTTTTGATCCCATGTCGTCAGGGATCTCCTGTAGAGAGTAGTTCCCAGAGAGCAAGCAATAAAAAGATAATCAAAGAAAATAGTTGTCAGTAATGCATAAAATTGGTGCTACAATAAGAGACAGTTCCAAGACCATTACAGGTGCATATCTTATAGAGCATTTTTGTAGATTTCTGAAAGCTTGAAATAAGCTAGCAATTAAATGTAATCTACTAAAAGAATGAAAATTCTATCATAGAGCAGTAAAGTTTGAGACTATTACTTGCTATTTTAAAAGTAAAATCCAGACTGTCTACATATGAAGAAGAAATAGGATAAAATGGAATGATTTCAGAAGATCTATTTATCAAAGATTGGCAATACCATACTTAGAAATCACTAAGTAGCTTCCCAGGTATCCATGTTTTTTCTCTAAAACATTCTTTGAGAATATATTATTTATTGTAAGAATCCTTACATCAAATAATGTTATTTTAAATGTATAGCTTAAAAATACTATTTATTTTAACTTAAGAATTCCTATGGTGCCAGAAAAATTAAGATTGGTATATGAATTAATTTATGCCTGATAAATTGCCCCTGGTTAAGACAATTAATAACCTGTTGCAGCTCTTGAAACTGTCTCCATGGTAACAACCAACTGCAGGGCAGTAGGTCCCTCTACATTTATTTTCAGTTGACCACTGGATCCACATACTTACGGTCAGCATCACTTGTTTCCTGCTCACTCTGGTCCTTGTTCTTGTAGAAGGGGAATTTTCGGGAAAAGAGGTTCTTTTTACGCTTGTCATTGAATGACTGCTGAAGAAGAGAAGGAGGGGCAAAACAAAGGGATGTCTACTGTCTGTGTGTACAAAGGCCCAGCAGCCTAGCAGTTCTGTGGAAGCTGACTCTTGTGACCACAGTGTGCAGTTTATATATGAATTTCACTTAATTCGTATATAAAGTGAATTTTTAATTTTGTATTAACTCCTCTAATTCTAATGTTTTATAACAGAAAATATTAAAAAATCTAGAGTGTAATTCAGTAATAGCTAAAAATAAGAAATATTTGCTACTTGATAAAACTGAAAAGAGTAAATCCGGTTAGGTACTACAATGGTAACAGACCAAGCTAACATCTATTCATATCAATAAATATTTTTCTAGACTGCCAGGAGCTAGGTGCTCTATAGCAAAAGTTATTTTAAATGATTCCTCTAGCTGTTCAAATATTTTTTATGCATTAGGTAATAACCTTCATTTTCTTTTTGCTCAAGCACATTTCCCCTCCTTTTTCTTTTTTTTTTTAGTGTGTCTCCAACAAACTAACAAAAACCTCTATTTGAAAAGAAAACCAGAACAATTGAGAAAGTTGCCAGTGTTGAGTATTTAAAAAAGTTTTATCTACCTACCTACCTACCTACCTACCTACTTATCCATCCATCCTTGAAAAGAAAAAAGATAACCAAATGCTTTTGGCACTAGTCAAAAAATAGGAAGAACACTGAGGGCCCTATCAAGGCCAAAGAGTCCAACAAAAGACTTACCAATGCTATCTAATCAAGAAAGAAGAGTTCGGATTGTTTAAGCCAACCTGAGTGCTAACATAACTAATTCCTTTGTCTTTAAGCTTTACTATACATATCTATTTTAAAAAGTATATATAAATAATATAAAACCAGACTCAATTCACTGGCACCATCAGTCCTGAATAGAGAATAAAAAGTTTGGTGCCAGTAAGAGCCAAATAGACAATTGAGATTTGAATAGTTTCTACATAATTGCTATAAGGAAGATGAACTGCATTGATGTTCCGTATTGCACAGATACTGAAAACAATATTTTTCCACTCTTAAATGTTCCATTTGTGCATTCACAGATTTAAAAAATATAATTTTATTGATTTTAGAGAGGAAGGGAAAGGGAGAGAGAGAGAAAGAAACATCAACTATGATAGAGAATCATCAATTGGTTGCTTCCTGCACACCCTCTACTGGGAATTAAGCCAGCAATCCTGGCATGTGCCCTTACCGGGAATTGAACCAGGACCTTTTTGTCCTGGTTCATGTGTCAATGCCCTATCACTGAGCCACACCAGCAAGGCTGTGCATTCATAGATCTTAAAAAACATGCGGCACAAGGAAAGATGAGCCCATTAAAGAGGAATAGTTTATTTTGTAATTTCCTTATCATAGGCACACATGTCTTGAAGGAAATGACCTTACATACAATTGACACTTGGAATTATTATACTTTTAGAGGTGGGATCAATATAAAGAATAAAAATTCTGTTCTGATTTTTCCTGAGTTTATCTACATTAAAAGATGCTATCATTATTTTGAAGTATACTGACACCAGGCAGTATATTTTCAGCATGCCTATATTTTTAAGCATAAGAAGTCAGTGATTATGGGTCTGAAATAGATTAAAGTGACTTTTAGCTCAAATTCTATTACTTCAAAGACTTCATTTTGTTAAGAATCTTTACAAAAACAAGGTTAAACTTTCATTTTTACCTTTTCATATCAATAATTCAGGATTAATAAGTTCATAGTTCACAGTCAAGCAGATTGTCTTGATTTCAATCTTAAAATTTGAAGGCTCTAATACCTCTAAGTGGAAGCTGAAAATTAAGTTGAGTAAAAAATAATTGAAGAACTCTGGGCTTATTATTTTATAAATGTCAAGTAGCATTATTTGAACAAAAATCTTTGAATCCAAATTTTAGAAAAGAGAAAGAGAGGAAAATAAGTTTTAATAGAGAAAGATTTATGGTAATGTAATTTCAGGGAAGGACTAAATCTTTTTGTTCATGACAATTACTGCTTTTGAATTTAGTAATAATTTTTATATCTGATAAAACTAATCCTCCTACTGCATCTATAGTGGTCAGAGTCAGTTCCACAGCAAACAACCGAAAGAAACATGAAGTTTAAAATGTTTTGATTTTTGATATCTTTGCCGTTAGCCAGAATGAGATATCATAAAGATATCATAATATGGGATAGAAATGCATGTTAGTTAAGAAATGGATTAATTGTATTGCATTTAACATCCTCCAGGTGAAAAATTTATTAAAGTAAAAACAGCACAAGCAAACAACAGAAAAATGTGAAGGGAAAACACAAAGCTAGAGAAACCATACTATTTCCAGTTTCTCTGTATTTCCTATACAAAATACTGTTTACTTACTTATTATTATTAATGCTACATTGCAAGAGAGACAGTGTAATAAGTATTAGAACTGAAAAATATCACAAATTCATGATATATATATTAAATATCTAAATCTATTATCTCCATATGTAGTATTTCAAAATAGTTCAATGAATGTTAAAAGTATTAATGAGAAACTGAAATGTTATGTCTGTAGTGGAAATAAAAGTCCATTAAGCCACGTAAGAAAAGAAAAAGGAGAACTTAGAATGGGAAATGGTGTTACAGAAAGAAATGCAGTTCTGTATCAATGGCAAGCGTATTTTTACCCCACTCAGTATCATGCATACTTTTGGTGCTGTGTTAGAACACAGTGACTGTGCATAAAGTTGGTTACAGTCAACAAACAAGAATAAGATTTAAATATGTCGTTAATTCAGTTAACTTCTTACAGTATAAAAGAAAAGTTACAACATGCAACCTCTTTTTAAATACATTGACAGTGTATTTTACTAAATTATTTTAAAAGATATATAAAATAAGCACAAAAAACACTGTATAGATTTCAAATCCTGAGCATTTACTTGAAAAATATTTCCTCCAAAAAATTCTATTTAAATATTGCCTCAGGTCACATTATGTCATGTATTTTCTGAAAACTACAAGTTAATTTTAATGGAAGTTATTATTCTTAAAATAATTGAATATATTATGCAACTTACTCAGATTTAATTTCTTTAGTCAAGGATCATATTTCTTTTAAATTTTAAAGCTTTAAGTTTGAGTGCTTAGTTATATCAGAGATATACAGAAAATAGGGTTAATTTATTTGCTGAATTTTACATTCCTTTGAAATATGATCAAAAGATGTATAAAACTTCAGCTTTAGATTAAAAAACCCTACAAAACAGAAAACATTGCTACAAATAGTATTTTCAATATATTTTGAAATTCAGCTCTTTCATCAGCCTTTTTGCTAAAATATTCTATTGCAGTTATTATAAACATAGTACAGGGCAAAGCCTGTAAGATCTTTTTCATCTATTGACAGCCATTTTAAGCAACACTTAAAGTAAATAAAAACAAAAACATGTTTAAAATATGTATAAAAAAATTTTGATATATTTTTTGACCATCTACAAACTCCTCCTCTTGACTCTTTATTTTCTCAAAATAAAAATTCATATTAGGAATAGAGGGGAGAACAAGAACATTTCTTTGAATTTACTCAAAATCCTCCCAAAAATAAACATTATGATTTCATTAATAATTTTTGGGAGGCCTATTTTTCAGCAGATTTATTAACTATCATGATTAATTTTGGTAACACAGTTTCTAAGTGAACATGTAAATGAAGACTAAATTAATTTCACTTGTAAAAATAACCTTGACCAAAATTAGGTTAAGAAAAAAATCAAGTAAGTTTTAATTTGAAAAGCTCTGTGAAATGGGTGCTTTAATTTAACAAATTACTTAAATATCTACTATTGTAAAGCAACGTGGCCAGAGCTGTTGATATTAATTTTCATGGCAAAATCCTCACTTTAAATAATGTAGCTCAAACAAGAATGATAAAAAGGTGTATTATCCCCAATTATTAATTTCTAGAAATAAGAGACTGCATATACTCACCCCTTTGTCTCCTCTTGTTTTAGAATTAAACTTCACTGTTTTTAATCGGGCTCGTTCTTTTTTCTCAACCCTGTCAAAGTAGCCAGTATTATTTTTTAGGTAGACCAAATATATCTAAGAATCTAACTACAATTCATCAGAACTGATACCTCAATACAGTTTTATATTTTAAGACCTTAGGAAGCCATCTAGGTTTGCATCCCAAAATTAATTAGAATTTCTAAAAATTAAATATAACACTTATTTTATTATTTAAAAAATATTTGTGAAGTATCAAAATACAGTATATATATGAGTGTACTTATATATGCACTCAATTCCATTAATTATACTGAAATTATTATAAGACAAGATTTCAAAGTTTAGCAATTTTCCAGGTATTATGTTTTTTTCTTTTTGTTTAAACATTAGTTCAGCATGGAATACATATGCTAAAAATTAAGCATGTGAAGAGGAGGGGAATGAGATAGAGTGGACAAAATTAACCAAAGAACATATATACATAGCCCAGTGGTCGGCAAACTGTGGCTTGCGAGCCACATGTGGCTCTTTGGTACCTTGAGTGTGGCTCCTCTACAAAATACCATGGCCTGGACAAGTCTATTTTGAAGAAGTGGCATTAGAAGTTTAAAAAATTTGGCTCTCAAAAGAAATTTCAATCGTTGTACTGCTGATATTTGGCTCTGTTGACTAATGAATTTGCCGACCACTGACATAGCCCACGGACACAGACTGTAATGTGATAAACACCTGAGAAGAAGAAGGGCAAAAGGGAGAAAAATGGGGGACATCTGTAATTGTGTCAACAATCCTATCTAATAAAAAAGTAATATGTAAATTAACCATCACTCAGCTACACCCACAAGCCACGCCCACCAACCAAGCAGGAGCGAGTGTGCAAAGTAACGCAAGCAAGACAACTGCGGCCACGGAGAGAACAGGAGGCTTGGGTTTCCCCGGCAATGAAGGAACCCAAGCTTTCCACACACACTGGCTGCCCCAGGTCTCCACTCAAGGCTACAAAGTTTCAATTATAAAAGATAAATAAATCCCAACAAAAATGGCTGTGGTCACGGAAGAGCAGGAGGCTTGGCTCTACTCAAGACTACAAAGTTTTAATTATAGAAGATATATAAATCCCAGATACCAGGACCTCTACTTGGCTCACCACGGGTCATGGTTGATCTGAAAACCACCATAGGCCCTCACTCAGGCCACCCCACGTCCCAAGGGAACCCCCACCCTGATCCAGGACACCCTTTAGGGTAAACCAGCCGGCCCCCACATATGCACCAGGTCTATATCCTATCACTCCAACACACAAGATGGCTGCCCTTATTTGGTCAAAGATCCTGCCCCCATGTGGACACAAGATGGCTGCTGCAAGATGGCCAGCAGAGGAGGGCAGTTGGGAGAGACCAGGCCTGAAAGGGAGGGCAGTTGTGGGCAATCAGATGAGCAGGGGAGGGCAGTTGTGAGGGATCAGGCCTTTAAGGGAGGGTAGTTGGGAGTGATCAAACCTGCAGGGGAGGACAGCTCGGGATGACCAGGCCAGTAGGGAAGGAAGATGGGGAGGGAAATTGAGGACAACCAGGCCTGCAGGAAAGGGCCGTTGGGGGAGGGGGAGGTCTCAGGTCTGCAGGCGAGGGCAGTTAGGGGCAAATAGGCTGGCAGGGGAGTGGTTAGAGGGTGATCAGGCTGGCAGGCAGAAGCGGTTAGGAGCAATCAGGAAGGCAAGCAGGCGAGCAGTTGGGAGCTAGCAGTCCTGGACTGTGAGAGAGATCCCAGATTGGAGAGGATGCAGGCTGGGCTGAGGGATATAACCCCTGTGCATGAATTTCATGCACTGGCTTCTAGTAAAAAATATTAAGCATGAAAGAGAGAAAGCAAATGGGGCAAAATGTCAATAATAGATGAAAGTAGGTGAAAGGTATGTGGGTGTTCCTTGTACTATTCTTGCATTTCTCGTGTTTATTTCTCAGTAGTTCTGAAAATTTTAAAAATAAGGTGAGAAATAGAAAATCTAAGTTTTAACTCCAATGACATTTTTGCATAAATACATAAATTAACCAAGTATAGTGTACAAAACAGTTTTAAAGTATCTTTGGAAGGATATATAAGAACTAGTAGTAACCTTAGCTATTCCTATGAAAGTGAAATGGCTGCTTGGGGTTAAGAGGGAGCTGGTATAGCTTTTAGAGCTTTAGAATTTTGAACCTTGTTAAAGTGTTACCTATTCAAAAGAAGCAAGAGAACAAAATTATTACAAATGTTATAAATAGATTGTAATACCAATATGCATTCTGCAAAATTTCATGTAATTAATCTTGTATAAATCCTTGATATCAGCATAGCAATTATGTTGGAATATAACAGAAAAACCTACCAAAACAGTCTATGAATTAATGCATTCTCTCTCTATATATATTTTTTAAATTAAATCTTTATTATTCAGATTATTACATTTGTTTCTCTTTTTCACCTCCATAGCTCCCCTCCACCCAGCTCCCACCCTTCCCTCTGCCCTTACCTCCCTCCCATTGACCTCATCCATAGGTGTATGATTTTTGTCCAGTCTCTCCCTGTTCACCCCTCACCCTTTTTCCCCTGAGAATTATCAGTCCACTCCCTTTCTGTGCTCCTGATTCTATTATATTCACCAGTTTATTCTGCTGATCAAATTTTTAATTCACTTAATTTTTAGATTCACTTGTTGATAGATATGTATTTGTTGTTCATAATTTTTTATCTTTTACCTTTTTCTTCTTCCTCTTCTAAAAGAGTCCCTTTAAGCATTTCATATAATACTGGTTTGGAGTTGATGAACTCCTTTAGCTTTTTCTTATCTGTGAAGCTCTTTATCTGACATTCAATTCTGAATGATAGCTTTGCTGGATAGATTATTCTTGGTTGTAGGTTCTTGCTATTCATCACATTGAATATTTCTTGCCACTCCCGTCTGGCCTGCATCGTTTCTGTTGAGAAATCAGCTGACAGTCCTATGGGTGCTCCCTTGTAGGTAATGAACTGTTTTTCTCTTGCTGCTTGTAATATTCTCTCTTTGTTTTTTGCTCTTGGTATTTTAATTATGATGTGTCTTGGTGTGGTCCTCTTTGGATTCCTTTTATATGGGGTTCTGTGTGCTTCCTGGACTTGTAAGTCTATTTCTTTCACCAGATGTGGGAAGTTTTCAGTCATTATTTCTTTAAATAGGGTTTCAGTATCTTGCTCTCTCTCTTCCTCTGGCACCCCCACCAATTCTGATGTTGGTACACTTGAAGCTGTCCCAGAGGCTCCTTACATTATCTTCACATTTTTGGATTCTTTTCTCTTCTTGCTTTTCCAGTTGAATGTTTTCTGCTTCTTTATATTTCAAATTTTTGACTTGATTCTTGCCTTCCTCTAGTCTGCTGTTAGGACGCTGTATAATATTTTTTATTTCAGTCAGTGTCTCTACTTGGTCCTTTTTCATCTCCTCTAGGCTCTCGCTCATTTTATCCAACTTTTCTAGCATATTCTTGAAAAAGCTTATAAGCATGGTTTTGAACTGTATATCCAGTCGTTTTTTCCCCTCCATTTCTTTTGATCCCTTCCCTTGTTTTGGCATTTTCACTATGCCGGGAGAACTTCTGTGTTGGATTCAGCCTTATGATACCAGACTTGCAAAACTGAAGAAGCCTCTGTTGAGCTTGGGATGGGTGGAGTCTCAGGGCTTAAGGAACTGCCTTGCCTTCCAGTCGGCCCCGCCCTCCATGGCCCCTGAGTCTCACATGACTGGGTAATCACTGGAGTGGTCCTTGTGCCTGTGTGCCCGCAGTGCCTCTAGACCACTGCCTTTCCGGCTCCCCTGCGCTTCAGGACCACACGAGTCTAGGTCCCCAGGGTTTCACCTGAAACAGGGGCTTAGTGGAATCAGAAGTGGCACAGTTGGGAGGGTCTGTCTCCTGCCCACTCGCAAAAGCCAGTGGCACAATCAGCAGGCTGTCCTCTGTGCAGTGCCGTGTGCGCCACCAGCCCTCTGATCTTTTACGACTCCCCTAAATTTCCGTGCACCTCTCCCTTTTCACAGTCCAAACTCCCCCCATGTGAGTTTCGGCTGGATCTGGGGTTTAGTGTTGTAAGATAAGGGGTTCAATGCCTTTGAGAGTCTCCGTTTCCCTCCTGCCAGAGAAAACCAGCCAGGTATTCCGGCACCCGCTCTCTCCACGTACGCATCTCTGTACATCAGCTTTTTGCAGCTCCTTTGGGTCTCTGTGAGTCCCTCTCTTTCCTTCTAGCTATAGAACTTCCACTCAGCCAGCTTTCCTGTGGTTCTGGATGATGTCCGTTCTGTCTTTTGGTTGTAGTTTTGAAATTGTTGTGCGAGGCAGCAGTGTAGGTGTTTACCTATGCTGCCATCTTGGATTCTTGAGATAGATCTATATTTTTTCTTTATTATCTAGCAATATAGTTTTTACGGTGAGACAGTATAAGAACCTTAGTAGTCACAGATTTTTAAAAAATGCTCATCTGATGATATTTTTATTAATTTTTAGAGAGAGAGAGAAAGATCCATTGGTTGCCTCGTACCAATGCTCCAATCAACTGAACACCTGGCCAGGGCAGCAGTCATAGACTTAAAACTTATGTTTTTTTACTATTCCAAAGCATTCCTGAGGATTCATGACATTATACTTTTGCCTAGACACTTATTGAGGGCACTGCAAACTAACATTTAGTGAGTGAACATTTACAACTCAAACTGGCTTTGTCTTCTAATCATTATCTCGTTCACTCAATACTTGAGTGACTTAAAGTTTGTTTATTTGTAAATATTGTTCCTGAACGAAAGTTTTTTTTATAGAGATATCAAGATATGTCTTACATAGCTTTGGGTTTTAAAAATAAACCTTATAGAATTTTTAGACAAAATAAATCTCTTTCCACCAGTCAGCTGTGTTACTAACTTTTGTCAGTAAAGCCTTCTGAATTATAAAGAGACAAGGTATAAAACATTTTTTCTGAACTCAGACCTTAATATATAAGATGTGAGGTTACTTACTGACCTAATAAGGCACGGAGTAAGCATTTTTGAATTTAAAGAAGACTATGTTATATTTCAGGTAAAACATTATGTTGAGGTCTACACTGCTAAACATGGAGTTGCCACCAAATATAAAATGTAAGTAAATAGTTGCTAACTATATAGCCAACAGTCATAAATCCTGAAATTATATTCATGTAATTATTTTAATATTTCTACTCTTCAACTTCTACACACACACGTATCACACACAGAGGCCTAGAATTACTTACTCTATGACTTGGCATATTCAATTATAGAGACTCAACAAAATAAGTATAAATCCAGTTTATTAACAAGAAAAATACAAGTTGTTATATCATAAGCCTGACCTAAAGTGAATGAACTATCTATATAATGACCATAACGACTGGTTGCTATGATGTCCGCTGTGACCAGCAAACTGGCCCTATCATACATCTCTCCCTTTTTCTCCATTGACTCAAGAGCTTTCTCTATGTGGTTTGCTGAGGCTGATCCCTGGCCAGCATTGCAGCTTTATTTATTCCTCTGCCCAAACCTGCTCTCTTTTTTCATTCTTCCCAGTTACTGTTCTCAAAAGTATCCTTCATAAGTACTGCCCACTACTGAACTCTCCCAACCTGATTAAGGGCGGGGCCAGCCAGCCAAATGCCACACCCCCTCCCCCCCCATCATGCCAGCCCACCACATTAGGCCCGCAGCCCCTCCACCCAGTCAGCCTTGCCCCTAATTGCTCCCCATCCCAATAGGAGGTGGGGCTGGCTGGCCAACCTCCACAGCCTCTCCCCTGATTGCACCCCCCACCCCAATAGGGGGCAGGGCTGGCCAGCCAACTCTCTGCAGCCCCTCCCTGCAGCTGGTTCGGTCCCCCATGGGCCCCCTCACCTCAACTGGGGGGAGGGAAGAGGAGGGCACGGCCAGCCAACCAATCATGATCCCTTCCCTAGGTCACTGGTCTCAGATTGCACCCCCTACCCCATTTGGGGGTAGACTGGCCACCCCTCTTCATGGCTGGCCATACCCCCAATCGGGCCCTCAACCCCAATCAGGGGTGGGGCCTGCCAGTCAATTGCCGGCAGCCGGCTCAGCCCTAATTGGCCCTGTTTGGGGCAGGCTGGCCAACCTCCCACCATCTTCTCCCAACAGGCCCAGCCACAGAGGACCTCAGGCCGTGCCCCCTGCCCCGGTGCTGGGCCAGGTGACATGAGATTGCGCCCCTCCACCCAACGGGGTTTGGGTCTTGTGTGATTTCAAGGTGCATGTGGGTGGGCAGGGACTTGATTCTGGTTCCCATGGTGCACCCCAGGTTCTGACAGGAAGAAAATTTTCATATACATTTTACTAATTTTCTTCCATCTCTGATACTTCTATTATAGAGAAAGGGCAAAAAGCAATATTAAAATATTTCCTCTAATTAATTCCCTTTTAATGTGCACAAATTTTGTGCATTGGGTAACTAGTTTATAATAAAAATTAATGTCACATTATTAGTCTTTACTGGCTATCTTAAAACTTAAAAAAGAACTTCTAGGCAAAAATTTGGATGAATTGGATCTCATAAGTAACTACTTTGTTAATAAGTTGGATTTATACTTATTTTGTTGAGTCTCTATAATTGATAAATATGCCAAATCATATACATATTCTAGGCCTCTATGTGTGATGTGTGTGTGTGTGGAAGTTGAAGAGTAGAAATATCAAAATATTAAATAATTAATTATATTATTTAATACCTTTCCTACAAAAGTAGAGACATTTCAGTGTATTTCATAGGTCTTAGAGGTGGTTGTCTAAGCTGGAATCATTCTTTCAAAGACAATCTGCACTTAACCACTTTTGCCACTAGTTGGTAAGTATCCACCAAGGAAATATTATCATAAATGGTTAAAAGCAAAGAGGAAAGGCATGATTGCACAAATACTTCTAAATTAAACAAGAAGAGATGTGAAACATATCACCAGATATTTCTAAATATTTTGCATTTATTTTTTTTATATCTAATACAAGTAATTCATACAATCAGAAGCCCTGAAAATTTAGGTTTTAACAGCACCTTATTGGGAAAACTACAGAGGCTTTTAATTCTCTTTCCTTTCATTGGCATAGATACATTGCACAGTGTCTTAAAAAATACTTTGTTTTTTTTTTTAGCAACTAGTAGGAGCTTTAGAAAAATTTCTATTTGGGGACATCATATTCTCTAGTTATGTTATTGGTTACAATATAGGTAAATAAAATGGATGTAAAACTCAATATGGAAAACCAAGCATAAAATCATCACCTCAAAAAAATAAATTTAAAAGAACAGCATTTATTTGTTTATGTTGCCCAACTTGTAAGTGATAAGACTGTAATGGACTTATATTTACCTGCGTTTACTGGGAATAACCCCAACTTCATCACTTTCACCATCTGGTGTAACCTGCCTGGCTTGCCACCATTCATCATCAGAAGCATTGATAACATGAAGGATATCTCCAAATTTGAAGTTCAATCCTTGACTGGGAAGGCCACTGTCTTTAGTTTTGTCATAATCAAAAAGGGCTCTAGAGTAAGAAAAAAAAGTTCACAATAACTTGTTATAATGATGTTATTAATAGTAAATAAACAAGATTCTGAAAATGTTTATAATTTGTGTAATAATTAAACAATATATCATCGCAGGCAAAATAATGCCAACCTCAATTCTGTACTATATGTAAGACAATGAGGAGAAAAAAAAAAGCAAAATTAACTTGTTATGGCAATAGTTTGTTATTGGGTATAACTCTTCTTTCAGTGTTGTATAAGAAAGTTAAAAAATACTTTTAGTACAATCAAATGACAACCTATATTGAATTCTAAAATGAAGACAAATCTAGAGAGTTGTTTTAAATTAATAAACAAAAAGTAAATATTAAAAGATAATCTTTTCTTCTCTTTAATTTTGATTGGACATACTTGGGAAAACAAATTCTCTGATAGATTTGACTCATTAATTGTGAACTGTAAGACTATATCAACAGATTAATTATTTTGCCAGTTAATTATTCCTTTCATTTGTTCATAAAACTAGAGTTAACAGGGTTTTCAGAATCAGTAACAATTTTGAAAAATAACTACAGATGGTTAATAGCTACCGAATATTTTAGAAAAATATTGTATTAATTTAACATAGTAACTGGAAATGTTAAGAGTAATTTTAGCTTCACAAAAAGAAAACACTGTGACTTGACTGTGTGTGAGAGAGACAGACAAAAATTATGTGCTCACTTCAGCAGCACTAAACTTGAAATGGTATAGAAGATTAGCATGGAGATCAGAGGAGAAACCAAGTTGGCAGCGTAGATGAGCACCTAAACTGCTGCTTCGCACAATAATTTCAAAACTACAACTAAAAGACAGAATGGACATCAACCAGAACCATAGGAAAGCTGGCTGAGTGGAAGTTCTACAACTAGAAGAAAAGAGAGGGGCTCACAGAGACCAGAGGAGCTGCAAAAAGCTGAGGTAAGGAGGCGCGCGTAGAGAGAGTGGGTGCCGGATTGCCTGGCTGGCCTCCTCTGGCAGGAGGGAGATGGGAGACTCCCAACTTTACTGAACCCCTTATCCTATGGCACTGAATCCCAGGTCCGGCCGAGACTCATACGGGGGGGGGGGGGGGAGTTTGAACTGTGAAAAGGGAGAAGTGCATGGAGATTTGGAGGAGCCGCGAAAGGGCAGAAGTCTGGTGGTGTGCACAGCACTGCGAGCAGAAGACAGATTGTTGATTGTGCCACTGGCTTTCACTAGTGGGCGGGAGACAGAGCCTCCCTACTGTGCCATTTCTAACTCCACTGAACCCTAGTTTCAGGCAAGACCCTGGGGACCCAGACTCATACAGTCCCGGAGCACAGGAGAGCCAGAAAGGCAGCAGTCTAGAGGCACCGCACATGCGCATAGGGACGGCTCCAGTGATTACCAAGAGACACGTGAGTACCAGGGGCCATGTAGGGCAGGGCCGACTGGAAGGCAAGGCAGTCCATTAAGCCCTGAGACTCCACCCCTCCCAAGCTCAACTGAGAGGCTTTTGCAGTTTTGCAAGTCTTGTATCATAAGGCTGAATCCAACACAGAAGTTCTCCTGGCATAGTGAAAATGCCTAGACAAAGAATCACAAAGGAAAGAAATGGAGGAAAACAAATGACTGGATATAGAGTTCAAAACCATGGTTATAAGGCTTTTCAAGAATATCCTAGAAAAGATAGATAAATTTAGCGAGACCTAAGAGGAGATGAAAAAGGACCAACTAGAGATGAAAAAGGACCAACTAGAAATTAAATATACACTGACTGAAATAAAAAATATTATACAGAGATGTAACAGCAGACTAGAGGAAGGCAAGAATCAAGTAAAAAATTTGAAATATAAAGAAGCAGAAAACACTCAACTGGAAAAGCAAGAAGAAAAAAGAATCCAAAAATGTGAAGTTAATGTAAGGAGCCTCTGGGACAACTTCAAATGTACCAATATCAGAATTATGGGGGTGCCAGAAGAAGAGAGAGAGCAAGATACTGAAAACCTATTTGAAGAAATAATGAATGAAAATTTCCTACATCTGGTAAAAGAAATAGACTTACAAGTCCAGGAAGCACACAGAACCCCACATAAAAGGAATTCAAAGAGGACCACACCAAGACACATCATAATTAAAATACCAAGAGCAAACGACAGAGAGAGAATATTGAAAGCAGCAAGAGAAAAACAGTTCATTACCTAGAAGGGAGCACCCATACAATTGTCAGCTGATTTCTCAACAGAAACTAACTATGCAGGCCAGATGGGAGTGGCAAGAAATATTCAAAATGATGAACAGCAAGAATCTACAACCAAGAATACTCTAGCCAGCAAAGATATCATTCAGAATTGAAGGGCAGATAAAGAGCTTCACAGATAAGAAAAGGCTAACAGAGTTCATCACCACCAAACCAGTATTATATGAAATGCTGAAAGGTACTCTTTAAGAAGAGGAAGAAGAGCCCTAGCTGGCTTGGCTCAATGGATAGAGTGTCAGCCTGTGGACTGGGGGGTCCCAGGTTCGATTCCGGCCAAGGGCACATGCCTGGGTTGCGGGTTTGATCCCCCAGTGGGGGGCGTGCAAGAGGCAGCCAAACAATGATTCTTTCTCATCATTGATGTTTCTATCTCTCTCTCCTTCTCCCTTCCTCTCTGAAATCAATAAAAACATTAAAAAAAAAAAGAAGAGGAAGAAGAAAAAGGTAAAAGCCAAAAAATTATGAACAACAAATACATATCTATCAACAAGTGAATTTAAAAACTAAGTGAATTAAAAATTTGATCAACAGAATAAACTGGTGAATATAACAGAATCAGGAGCACAGAAGGGGAGTGGACTGATAATTCTCAGGGGGAAAGGGGTCAGGGGGCTGCAGGGAGAGACTGGACAAAAATACACCTGTGGATGAGGTCAATGCGGGGGGAGGTAAGAGTAGAAGAAGGGGTGGGAGCCAGGTGGAGGTAAGCTATGGAGGGGAAAAAAAAGAGAAACAAATGTAATAATCTGAACAATAAAGATTTAATTAAAAAATAAAAAAGAAAACACTGTGTCCTTTGACCTGATTAATTAATGTACAATATTTAAAATAATGAAATTCGTAGAAAGCTTTCTTAGAAAAGGATCCCAGGAATTATATTTATAATACACTTTATTCATTCTTTTGTTCCAATTTGACTACTGAAAATTAGGAGACAAATCATATTCCATTTCATACAACCCAACTTTTAAGAACCTATCTCTTCAAGTAAAACTGAAGAGAGTGGAATTTTATTTGATGGCTAAATGTATTAACTAGTTAATGGTTTTCAAATGTGTTCTTTCAAGTCTTTTTAGGGAAGCAGGTGTGAAGGAAGTAGGTGGGAAGCCAAAGTAGGAAGGCTTAAACATATATTAAAACACTTATATTTCTGAAGCAAAGAATTCATAGCTGAAAAAATAAAGATTACAAATGATATAAATGCTAAGTCATTACTCCAACCAATAAATTCTGAAGTCTAAGGAACTGTCTTTTTATTTAAAAAAAAGCTGACCTCATAATACAATAGATGCAGTCACTTATTAAATATTTATTTAAAAAGGTAATGGAGTAGATGTGGCAAAGATAAAGATGACAAAGATGATGAGGATACAAATAAACAATATAAAGCAGAAAATAAAGTACATAAAAAAGGGAAAATAAAATACATTAAGAGGTAGAGCAAGTGTCAGAAGATATTCAGAAAAGGGAAAGTACTACACTGAAACATTTTTATTATCATAAATTAATTTTTTGAATTAGAAAAGTAATATTATTATTGAGCAATGGAGAAAAGAAATCACTCCCAATCTCTATTTCCTAATTTGTATGTAAGCTTTGTCTTTTAATATATTTGATTCATAAAATGGAACCCATGGAATATCTATGTGAGTTACTGATCATAGGAGTATAATAAAAATCTATTAATCTATTATCCAACAAAAGACTATAACCAAAACCATTATCAGTTCACCAATGCATTTTTTCCTCTTGATCCTGATTCCCGCAGATTAAGTGTAAAGTATTCTTAGAAGGTAACCATTATTTTGAATATGTTGTTTACCAGTTCCTTACCCTTCACCCCTTTTTTAAATTTGGTTTTATCACATGTATGTAAATGACTATGTAATCATGTATGATTTTATTTGTTCTAGAGCTTCACAAATGGTATAATTTATTGTATGTGGCCTTTTGTACTTTGATTTTTTATTTGTAAAATATGTTTTTATTGGATTTTAGATAAAGGAAGGGAGAATGATAGAGTAAAACATTGATGAGTGAGAAACATCATTGATCAGTTGCTTCCTGCAAGCCCCCTACTAGGGATTAAGCCTGCAACCTGGGCATGTGCCCAACCAGGAATCGAATCAGTGACTTCCTGGCTTATGCCATGATGAGTAACCACGGAACAGACCAGCCAGGCTATGTTTTACTTTTGAAATTAAGTATTACTAAAAAGAATCATATGACTTCTGGTTAACTATGGCAGACAGGCTATATGTGCCTATTTCCTCACTAAAGTGACCAACCAACCAACAAACAAAATAGACAAATACAAAAGAGAAACAACAACAGGAGAAAAGAGTGTTTAACACCTTTTGGGATGATGGTAACTTAACCTAGCAAAGTCAAGGGAATTCTAAATGGAATGCCTGAAGAGAGGGATATTGAAATAAGATTTATTCTACAAGATTCTAGAAATGCTTACTAATTAGAAGTATACAGTTCTAGGTAGGCAGAGTTACAATAATGAAAACAGAAGAACTGTTGTAAACACTCTATATAGCACATACACCCTCCAGGTTCTTTTTCCTGTTCCCAAACCCATAGAAGGCATGATGTTTAGTTTCCAGAAAAATTTAATTTCAAAAGCTCTGTACTCTAGAATGTGGAAGATGTTGGGCTGAAAACAAAGGGTTAATACAAAATCTACACAATGAAAACTGAAATCTAGCAACCTGTTTTATACTTCAGGCAGGAGACTAAAAATTCTTCTCTAGAGATATTTAATGACCCCAAAGAAAAGAATGACATGGAGAGGAAGAGGGCAAATAAAAATTTAATAATCTTCCAGTTAAATCCACTAGCTTCACTCTCCCTTCAGAAGAATAGAAAACAAGGACCACTAAACATTTAAACATAGCCTTACATATAAAGGAAAAAAAAAATCCCCTGAGAAAATAAGAAAATTAGAAAAAAAGAATAAATTAGAAAGCAGAGAATTCAAGAAGCAGAAGAAAATACCCCAAATTCTCCATCAAGGAGAAGTCAAAATAAAGTCATTTTCAGACATGTTAAGACTTAAAAAATACCTCCCACACCTTTCTGTCAGGAATTTACTAGAGGATGTACTCTGGCAAAAATAGGTAAAATAAACTGAAAAAGAAGAAAATGTGGAATGTAGGAAATATACTGACACAGTACAGAGCCAAAGGGAATAGGATAATGGCAAAGGCAAGTCTCAGGTGAGAGCTATACAGCAAGTCTATACAACTAATAGTCCAAGTTGGAACAGAAAGATGGAAAAACTGAACTGATAAGACCGTATGTGGGACTGGGTGTTTCATCATGTAACAAACTCTAAAGAGATTAGTAAAGAAAAAGGAAGACACTTAATAGTAAGCATAGGAAAAATTAGGCAAATGAAAATGAGACAACTATCAAGTCCAGGAAATATGAAGGGTTGCAGAAGAAAATAAGTGTGGTCATAATATACTGCTTGACTATGTAATGACAAGTGTTACATAGTCACAAGACTGTAAATATTATTAATTTTATTAGAAGTGATAGGACTATGTTTGAGTAATAGGGAAAGAGACAGAATGAGTGGTTTGGTATGAGAAAGTTCTCATCTACCAAGGCAGTAAGTATATACTGTTCAAAGTTGGCAAATTAGTAAACAGCAGTATGTGCATTTTATTTAAAAATTAGAGGTCCAGTGCACAAATTCGTGCATGGATGGGGGCCGGGCCTGTTGGGAGGAGACAGTGAGAGGTTGGACGGCCAGCCTACCCCAGATGATGGGCTGCAGATAATTGGCTGGTGGGTGCTGCCCTCGATTGGGGTGAGGGGGCTGACTGGGATGGGGCTGGCTGTGGGGAGGGGCTGCGGGCAGTGGGCTGGCTGGCCCTTCCTCCGAATAGGGTAGGGGGGTTGAATGGAAGTCAGCAGCAGGGGGGAGGAGCTGTGGGAGGTTGGCTAGCTGGCTCTGCCCCCAACTGGTGTGTGTGTGGAGGTGCAGACTGGGGGCAGGGCCAGGTGGTGGGAGGGGCCATGTGTGGTAGAACCAATTGAGGGTGGAACTGGTTGGGGGAGGGTCTGCAGGTTTGCCAGATGGCCCCACCCCCAATCAGGGTGTGGGGAGCTGATCAGAGACAGGGCATGATCGGAGGTGGGGCTGTGGGCTGATTAGGATGGGGCAGGCTGATTAGGGGCAGGGCCGGTCAGGGGAGAGGACGAGGGAGGTTGGCTGGCTGGCCCTACCCCCAATCAGGCTGTGTTTGCTGGCCGCAGTTTGCTGCTCATCTGGTCTTTATGGCGTTCTAGTTTCTGGCTTTTTATATATATAGATTTGGAGGTAAAGACAAGGGAGGGAATGAAATTCTAGGGATTGCCGGGAGGCTGGAGTTATTTTTCATTATAAATCTTTATATAATTAATAAAAATAAAATATTCTCTAAAAGTAAAAATTAATAACAAAAAGTGAAGATGACTCATTAAATGTACTTGAAACAAATATAACCTAATGTTTTGAATTTTATGTTTTTATTAAATCAGATATTAAAGGTAACACCTGTTAATTACACTAAACTTAGAAAATATAGATAAGCAAGAAAAAGAAAAAAGGAGAATATAAACACAAATCTATACTTTTACACTTTTTGTGGGTATCTACATATAAAATACTTCTAACAATTTTGGATCAGAAGAGTTTAATAAATATTGCTAGAATTAGTGGAAAAAGAGAAAAAATTGATACATTTAGGATTCCTAGATCACTGGCATGGTAGAAGGAATGAAAGGGGTAGGAATAGAATAGGAGAAGACAGTGATGTATCACAGAATAAAATTATTTGAGACAATAAGTCATATCATATATAAACAAGTATAGAGTACATGCTTGTTTGTATTGATATATTTATACATACCCAAACAAATATAGGATACATATATATATAAATATATATATATAAATATATATATATATTATGTAATATATCTCATTTCTCACCAGAAGAATAAAACATATTAGTAATAGGCTCCCCAATATAATCAAAAGAAATGAGAGAATAATTATAAAGAATAATACAGATGACTTGTAGTAATTATCTAAAATTAAAACAATCCTATATAATAAAAGGCTAATATGTAAATTGACCGAACGGTAGAATTACCGGTCACTACGATGCACACTGACCACCAGGGGGAGCACCGCTCAGCCAGAAGCTGGGCTCACAGCTGGCGAGCACAGTGGTGGTGGCAGGAGCCTTTCCCACCTCTGCATCAGCACTAAGAATGTCCGACTCCCGGCTTAGGCCTGCTCCCCTGGTGTGTGTGTAGGGGGGGAGGGTGCAAACCGGGGAGCAGGCCTAAGCCATCAGCTGGGTATCCTGAGAGCTCCTGGACTGCAAGAGGCACAGGCTGGCCTGAGGGACCCCCCCAAGTGCACAAATTTTGTGTATCGGGCCTCTAGTAGTATAAAAAAGTACTAAGTAAAAGCTATACTAAAAAAGGATACAAAATACAAATAGGGTATCTATATTTGTTATATTAGCCAAAGAAATGCAAAAGAACAATTTATATATTAATGGTATCAATATAATATTATACTTATGCTGCCACATTATGTTATAAAAAAATGATTTTCTTCCAAGTGTTTAAAAAATGCATGTATAAATTTCCTGAATCTGTACTCTTTTGCTGCGATTAATCACATTTGAAGCTAATATTTATATATGCTCTTTTTGCAATTAAAAAAATTGCTAAAGTAACTGTTACTCAAATGGAGAATATTTCATTACAAAAGAATATAGGTAAATATTAGTGTTAGATGATATAACAATTAAGCTACAATACTGATTCAGGAAAATAACCATCTTAAAATTTTTTTGCCCATGTTTATTTTGTTTTTCTTTACTATTTTTATTCAAAGGATTACATAAATATCATTACTTAAATTATAACAATATTCCAACTCTTGAAAGATCAGGAAATGAACTGTAGAAGATTTTCCTTAGTTTGCAACTTCTTTTTCTTTTCTTTTTAAAAAAATATATTTTATTGATTTTTTATAGAGAGGAAGGGAGAGGGATAGAAAGTCAGAAACATCGATGAGAAAGAGACATCGATCAGCTGCCTCCTGCACGCCCCCTACTGGGGATGTGCCCACAACCAAGGTACATGCCCTTGACCGGAATCCAACTTGGGACCTTTCAGTCTGCAGGCCGACGCTCTATCCACTGAGCCAAACCGGTTTCGGCTAACTTATTTTTCTATTAGAGGCCCAGCGCACATGAAATCATGTGTGGTTAGGGTCCCTAGGTCTAGCTTGGGCTCTGTTTGTCCTGTAATGCTTACGTGAAGCTCCCTGCCCCGGCTGCTCCACAATGCTTTCAGTCGCCCCTCAAAGCTCACTGCTGGATGCTCTGCAAAACTCACTCTGCCCTGCCACTGCTCCATGAGGCTCCCGGACCCGCAACTGCTCTCTATGAAACTGCTCTCCGAAACTCCCCCGCCCTGAGACTGCTTTGTGAAACTTGTTGCCGCCCGGATGACTGCTTCACTAAGCTCACAGCGACCCTGCGAGCAGCCCACCACTGCCGCTCAACAGTCCCCAGTCCTGCCCCACTGCCAGCCACCCCCCACCCCATCATGGTGAATAGCTTGGGGGCTGGGGGAGAAGGGGGACCGAGAGGTGCTCCATTCACTTCATGGTGACCGGTCGCCCATTTGGTCATGATGTTACCTAGCTCTTCATATATATTAGGATAGCAAAACTAAGTAATAGTGAAAATCCTGAAAGAATTTACATGTATAAATAATTAAGATTTCCCATAATTAGAATTAAAAAAAAATTTACCTGACATAGAGGGATCGCTTCTGGCTTGTTCGAAGAGAACCTGATCCTGAACTAATGCTACTATTCATCATTTGCTCCCGTAAGTCATGTATTTTGGCTTCAAAACGACTGTATTCTGATGAAAGAACAAGAGAAATAAATTTAAGTTTTATATTCTAAAAACTTAAGCCACTTAAAGTAGTAAATATGTAACCTGACCTATAATTGGTTAAAGGTGGTTAGAACCTTAAAGTAACAATTTGCCCTTTATGCATATTTCAAAAATCAATAAACTTCTAAATGTAACATAAATTAGTATTGACTGAATTTGAATTTTCACAATGTTATTTTAAAGTTTATATCACATTTAATCAATTAAAAGACAATTTTCATGCATCAAATACCAGTATGAATCTTACATTACTGTCTAATTCAACTGTAAATTAAAAAAACTAAAAATTAGTACTGTAATTTTTATACTTAAAAAAAGAAACCTATAATAATTTATACTAGATGCTTTGTTTACTTTTTCTCTGTGAGGAAATCAGTTATTCTTATATTCTTAAATTCAGAACTTGTGTAGGGTTAATAATATGGGGAAAATAGGCCTTAAAAACTGATAAATGAAGTTAAATTTACCTTAACTCATTTTATAATTTATAAATCTTCAAAATGTCAAAATAAGACACAGAAACAATCTGAAGTAGAAAATATTTTTATTTAAGGTATTTTTAATATGACAGAAACTTTTTAATTTTTTTACTTTCAAAATTTTTGCCATCTGGAAAAAAATGAGAAACAGTTTTATTCTTAACTTAAAGGGTCCTATCTCTTTTATAAATTTTTTTTCCATGCTATTGTAGTTTTTTTTTTTTTCCTTCTTCTCTGCTCACATTTTGGTATAGTCAGCTAGAAAAGGCCATATGTTAATACTGGCTGTCATCTGGAATCTCATCTGGTGCTACTGGTTGGAACATCTCCATATAGCTTCTTCATATGACTGCTTGGTTTTCTCAGAGGAAATAGAATCAAGATAATAAAAAAAGCACTTTGGTGGAGGTTCTGATTAAAAGGCACAGTAGGTGGGCACTGTCCTCACATGACCACTTCAAAATTATAACTAAATTATAGAACAAGCAACTTGGATAATCATCTGAAGACTAGTTGAACAGAAGTCCTATAATCTATACTAATAAAATGGTAATATGCTAATTAGACTGGGTTGCCTGGCCATCTTCTGGACGTTTGACTTCCTTTCAGATAAAGTCATGGTGGTGAGGGTTAAGGCAGAGGCAGTTAGGGGTGATCAGGCTGGCAGGGGAGGGCAGTTAGGGGCAATCAGGCAGGCAGACAGAGAGGTTAGGGGAAATCAGGCAGGCAGGGGAGAGCAGGTTGGCAGGGGAGGGCAGTTAGGGGCAATCAGGCAGGCAGACAGAGAGGTTAGGGGAAATCAGGCAGGCAGGCAGGTGAGCGGTTAGGAGCTAGTGGTCCCAGATAGTGAGAGGGATGTCCGACTGCTGGTTTAGGCCTGATCCCACCAGCAGTCGGACATCCCCCAAGGGACCCCTGATTGGAGAGGGTGCAGACTGGCTGAGGGAATACTCCCTCCCATGCACAAATTTCGTGCACTGAGCTACTAGTTAAGAATATAAAGAATATGTAGAGACTGGTAGGAGGGGCCTGGAAATGAAATTGGCTGGCTCTCAAACCCCTTGAGAATCTGGGGGGTTAATTAGCTACAGAGGTTCCCCTTGAGGAGTGAGGGGACTGGGCCCCATGCGTGGTCCCCTAGCCCAGAACACTAGTGTCAGAAAGAAGAACCCACATAACATCTGTCTGTGATAATCAGTTAATCAGTGGGAATTCTATCTACTGGGTAAGATACAATGATGCTGGGAACCCAGGCATCTTCTTAAAAGGCCAGTGCACAAACTTTCGCTCACAGGCACTCACCATAGGCTCAGCTCCAAAGAAGACACAGTGGATGAGGAAGTCCACCAGAGACAAACAGGGAGAAACTGAGTTGTGTGGCTTCTGGGAGAGAGCTGGAGGGACTCTTGCAATTGTCCCTGTGTTGAGTCCTCCCACCACACAGCCAAATCTAAATCTACACTGGCTTAGTGAACTTCATTAGCTCCATCCTGATGACTCCCTGCCCAACCGAACTTGTACATATCGAGGCTCTCTCAGCACCAATCAGCCTAGAATTGTGTTGCAGCCTTTCTTAAAAAAACTTTGGAGAAATTCTGGTCAAGCTCAGGGAGGTGCCAGAAATGTACAGGGAGAAACTAAGTTGTGTGGATTTAGGACAAGACTGGAGGAATGGCTGCCATTGTCTGTGCTGAGCCCCATCCTGCACAGCCTAAGGGCATCATATTTCCTATGGTAAGCCCTTCCTGACATGGCCAAATCTGAATCTGTATTAGCCTGGTGAACTGTACTGATTCTACCCGGAGGACTACCTGAGACCCTATCCTAGCTAACTCAAGATGTGGTTGGAGACTATTTCAGCATCAACAAGTCTGGGTCTGCTTTGCAGTCTCTCTTAAAAACTCTCAAGGAATTCTGTTCAGTTCAGGGGGTAGTGGGATGCCAGACACATAGGAAGTTTGTGTTGCATGGCTTCAGGGTGAGTGCTGGAGGGACAGCTGTGTTGACCCCTCCTTCCACATAGCCAAATATGAATCTGAATTAGCCTAGTTCCAGCTTGATAACTACTGGAGACCTCACCCTACTGCAAAGGTCTACAGGCCCCAGGTGGGTGGTAGCTGGCCTTGGTGTAACCTGAGATTTTTATGAGTGGCCTCAGACTCAGATCTGGGGCTAACCCTGGTGACTCCCTGAGATCCTGCATCAACCCAACTTGCATACCACTGCAGGCTCTTTCATTAGCTGAGCCTTATCGGAGGTCTTGGGGTGCGCTGGGCCTTTTACAGACCTATTGCAGGCCCGGTACTGGTGGTAGCCAGTGTTGGTTCTCAGTGTAGTCCCTCCCATGAGCATCCAGGCTCAGCACAGGCATTAACCAATGGCAGATCATTCTGCAGCTCCTAATAGTAGCGCTGAGTCAGTCACAGGTAGCATTTGACATTGACCTGAAAAGTCCCTCCCCAAAGGTCCCAGAACCAACATACTTGTTGGCTGGCATCAGACCACAACAGAGCACCACTGCATTAGCTCCATAAGTAGCACACCTAAAATAAGATCTTGGCAGGCAACAGACCCCACTGGGGCAAATCCTATTCCATGGAGTCAGCCCCTGTACAGTAGCTTGTACGCTATGGTCATGGCCAATCCTTACAGCCAAGTAGCCTGAAGTTCAATTCTACCCACTGACATGCCAATAGCAATCAAGGCCCAACTACAACAGAGAACATACCCAATCTATACAAACACTCCTAAAGCACCTGCTAGTAATTAAGAAGACTGTGCCACTGAGCTCCACAAGACATCTACAACATAGTGCCACCCTGCCAAGAGTGGGAGATGTAGCATACTTGTATACACCTAATACAAACACAAAAGGCAGTCAAAATGAGGAGTCAAAGAAATATGTCCAGAATACAAGAACAGGAGAAATATCCAGCAAAAGAACTTAATGAAATGGAGGAAAACAATCTACTAGATATAGTGTTTAAAACACTGGTCATAAGGATGCTTAAGGATCTTGAGAATAAATGAACTCAGTGAGAACTTTAACAAAGTGATAGTAAGCATAAAAAAAGAATATAGAAACCATAAAAGAAGAACCAGTCAGAAATGAAGAATACACTAGAAGGAATCAACATCAGATTAGATGAAGCAGAGGATCCAATCAGCAATTTGGAATATAAGGTAATAGAAAATACCTAATCAGAATAGCAAAAAGAATAAAGAAAAATAAGGATAGTTTAAGGGACATTTGGGGCAACATTAAACATAACAACATTCAAATCAGAGGGGTACCAGAAGAAGAGCACAAAGAATTAAGAACCTATTTAAAGAAATAATGTCTGGAACCTTCCTTAAACTGGCAAAGAAAAAAGTCATACAAATCCAAGAAGGGGTAGAGTCCAAACAAGATGAACCCATAGAGGCCCACACTAAGATACACTGTAAATTAAAATACCAAAGGTTAGATAAAAAGAAAATATTACAAACAGCAAGAAAAAAGCAGTTAGTTACCTGCAAGGGAGCTTGCTTAAGACTGTCTGATGATTTCTCAACAGAAACTTTTCAGGCCAAAAAGGATTGGCACAAAAATAGTTAAAATGATACAAATGAAAAGCAAGGAACTAAACCAAGACTACTCTACCCAGAAAGGCTATCACTTAAAATTGAAGGAGAGACAAAGATCTTCCCAGATAAGAGAAAGCAACTCAACCAGTACTTATTACAAGAAATGTTAAAGGGACCGAAGCAGAAAGAAGAAAGAAGGAGAGGAAAAAGCAAGAAAGAAGTAGTAGTAGTAGAAGAGAGAAAAGGAGAGAAGACATAAGAGGAAAGAAGAAGAAGAGGAGGAGGAGCAGGAGGAAGAAGCAGAAAAAGAGGAAGAGGAGGAAGAAGAAAAAGAGGAAGAGAAAGGAAAAAAGATTATAAATATAAATAATACAAGGATGATAACTACATACTATCAATTGTTACTTAAGAGACCTGCTTTAGTTGAAACCGGTGTGGCTCAGTGGATAGAGCATTAGCCTGCAGACTGAAAGGTCCCGGGTTCGATTCCGGTCAGAGGCATCTACCTGGGTTGTGGGCACATCCCCAGTGGGGTGTGTGTAGGAGGTGGCTGATTGATGTTTCTCTCTCATCTATGTCTCTAACTCTCTATCCCTCTCCCTTCCTCTCTGTAAAAAATCAATAAAATATATTAAAAAAAAAAAGAGACCTTCTTCAGATTGAAAGACTCATATACTGAAAGTAAGGAAATGGAGAAAGATATTCCATGCAAAACAACAAAAATTTGGGGTAGCAATGCTTATATCAGACAAAATGGACTTTAAAACAAAATCTGTAAGAAGAGACAAAGAAAGACATTACATAAAAATAAAGGATCAATCTAACAAGTGGGTATAACTTTTGTAAACATTTATGTTCCCAACACAGGAGCATCTAAATATATGTCTATTGATAGACATAAAGAAAGAGATAGACAATAATACAGTTACAATAGGGGATTTTAACACCCCATTGACATCTATGAATGGATCTTCCAGATAGAAACTTAATAAGGACAAAGCAGCCTTAAATAACATATTAGACCAAGTGAATTTAATTTATATAATTTTTAGGGTATTTTACCAGAAAGCAGCAAAATATGTATTCTTTTCAAATGCATAACATTTTCTAGGATAGATGACATATTAAGCCACAAAACATGTCTCAATGAACTTAAGAAGATTGAAATTATACCAAGAAACTTCCCTTACCACAATAGTATGAAAATAGCTATCAACTATAAGAAAAAACACACCCCCCTGAAAACCACACAAATGAATGGATGCTAAATAACATGTTATAGAACAATGAAAAGGTTAAGAGTGAGATCAAGGAAGAAATTGTTCTGGGCTGAAAACATTGCACAGCTCCTCCTTTGCCCCAGGAGGCAGGGTGCCTTAAGACAGGAAGATAGAGTAGGTCATTGAACAATGGGTTGGTTGGAGTTTGGAGGGAGAGGGTGGTTCATGCTCTGGCCAAGTGTGCCCAAGCATTGCACCTGTGCCCCGAGTTTCTTGGAAACGGCTGAAATAACTTTTGGATTGTCATTGTAAGACTAATTCCCTCTTTGGATTTTAGGTATAAATCTGCTGTAACACCTGTTGTATGGACTCCATGCAGTTCAGCCTTTGCCACGGTGAAGTGCTGCAACTGTAGTCACTGGTCAGCTTAATAAAGGCTCATAAATTTTGATCTCTGTCTCTGGTGGTCATCTCTTACGGGTTGCCCCATAATATTATCAAAAGATAACTTGAAACAAATGAAAATGAAAACTCAACAAATGAAAATCTATAGGACACTGAGAAAGCAGTCCTAAAGGCAAATTCATAGCAGTACAGGCCTATCTCAAGAAACAAGAACAACCTCAAATAAACAATCTAACTTTACATTTAAAGGAATTTGAAAAAAACTAACAATGAACAAAGATAAAAGTGAGTAGAAGAAAGAAAATAATAAAGTTCAGAGCAGAAACAGATAAAATATAGTCTAAAACACAATACTAAAGATCAATGAAACCAAGAGCTGGTTCTTGGAAAAGATAAACAAAATTGATAAACCCTTAACCAGACCCAATCAAGAAAAAGAGGACCCAAATAAATAAAATCAGAAATAAAAGAGAAATGACAACTGATATCACAAAAACAAAAAGGTTTATAAAAAATATTGCAAATAATTAATGCCAATAAAATGAACGATCTGGAAAAACTGGATAGTCTTAAAAACCTACAACCTTCCAAAACTAAATCAAGACAGAAAATCTGAATGGACAGATTACTACCAATGAAACTAAATCAGCAATATAAAATCTCCCAACAAACAAAAGTTCTGGACCAGGTGGCTTCACAAGTTAATTTTATCAAACATTCAAAGAAGAATTAACACCTTTTCCTTGCAAGTAACTCCAAAAAATTTAAGAAGAGGGAAGACTCCCAAACTCATTTTATGAGTACAGCATTATTCTAATTACAAAACCAGATGAAGACATTACAAAAAGCAAATTACAGGCCAATATCCCTGATGAGCATACATGCAAAAATCCTCAAAATATTAGTAAACTGAATTCAGCATAGATAAAAAAGACCATACACTATCATTAAGTGGGATTTATTCCTCGCTTACAACATTGGTTCAATATTCATGAGTCAATTACTGTGATATACCACATAGACAAAATGAAGGATTAGAATCATGATCATATTAGCAGATGCAGAAAAACATTACACACTTGCTAAAACCCAGCATCCATTTATATACAGTGGTACCTCGAGATACGAGTTTAACTCGTTTCGTAACCTTGAAACATGGGAAACTATGAAACGCTCAAGTCGCGGTAAACTGGTGGGTCTTGTGCAGCCGGCCGATCCATGCGATTACTCGTATCTCAACTGATGCTTGTATTTCAAAGCAAAATTCGCTTGCTCGACGGCTCGTATCTCAAAAATCTTGTATGTTAGGGCACTCGTATCTTGAGGTACCACTGTATTTATAAAAGCTAAGTGACTGGAACGCCAGAATGACCAGAACAACCGGTTGCTTTGACGTGCACTGCAGCCCCAATCGGTCCCGCACACCGATCGGGGGTGGGAACAGCCAGCCAACCTCCCGTGTCCCCTCGCCAAGACTGGCCTGGCCCCAGTTGGCCCCAGTAGGGGCAAGCCCACCTGACCCCACCTGTACACAAATTTGTGCACTGGACCTGCAGTTTATAATAAAAACTCCCAGCAAAGTGGGAATAGAGGGGACGTACCTCAACATAATAAAGGCCATATATATTACAAACCCACAGCTAACAACATACTCAATGGGGAGAAGCTAAAGTGTTTTCCTTAAGATCAGGAGCAAGATGGGTTTGTCCACTTTCACTACTTTTATTCAACATAGTACTGGAAGTTTTTTATTCCAAAGTATTGGAAGTCCTATTTATTACTAAGATAAATTTGACATTAAAAAAAAATATATTTTATTGATTTTTTACAGAGAGGAAGGAAGAGAGATAAAGTCAGAAACATCAATGAGAGAGAGACATCGATCAGCCACCTCCTGCACACCCCACAGTGGAGATGTGCCCGCAAGCAAGGTACATGCCCCCGACCAGAATCGAACCTGGGACCTTTCAGTCTGCAAGCCGACACTCTATTCACTGAGCCAAACCGGTCTCGGCAAATTTGACATTTAAAAAAATATATATTTTATTGATTTTTTTTATGGAGAGGAAGGGAGAGGATAGAAAGTTAGGAACATCGAAGGGAGAGACACCGATTCAGGTGCCTCCTGCACACCTCCTACTGGGGATGTGCCTGCAACCAAGGTACATGCCCTTGACCAGAATCGAACCTGGGACCCTTCAGTCTGCAGGCCGACACTCTATCCACTGAGCAAAACCAGTTAGGTCTTGATATTTTTCTTAGTAAAAATCAGACAAGAAAAATAAAAGGCATCCAAATTGGAAAGAAGTAAAACTGTCATTATTTGCAGATGACATGAAATGATGATGTATAGAGAATCCTAAAGATTCCACCAAAAAACTATCAGAACTGATAAACAAATTCAGCAAAGTAGCAGGATACAAATACAGTATTTGGAAATTGGTTGCATTTTTATACACCAATAATAAACTATCAGAAAGGGAAATCAAGAAAAAAATTCCATTTATAACTGCATAAAAATAACACACTGAGAAGCAAATTTAACCAAGGATGTAAAAGACCTATACTTGGAAATTTTAAAAACTGAAGAAGATACTAATAAATGGAAGCAGATACTGTGTTAAAAAAATAGATAGTATAGTAAGATATATATACTGTCTATTTTTAACACAGTATCTGCTTCCATTGATTAAGCTCCCAGGGCAATGTAAATTAAAGAGAAAATAAGCAAATGGGACTACATCAAAATAAAAAGCTTCTGTACAGCAGAAGAAATCATCAACAAAACAACAAGAAAGCCCACAGCATGGGAGAACATAAGAGTTTAATCTCCAACATCTACAGAGAACTCATACACAACTTAACAAAAGAAAGATAAACAACCTAATCAAAAAATATGCTGAGACCGGTTTGGCTCAGTGGATAGAGCGTCAGCTTGCGGACTGAAAGGTCCCGTTTCCGGTTGGGGGCATGTACCTTGCTTGCGGGCACATCTCCAATAGGGGGCGTGCAGGAGGCGGCTGATCGATGTCTCTCTCTCATCGATGTTTCTGACTTTCTATCCCTCTCCCTTCTTCTCTGTGAAAAATCAATAAAATATATTTAAAAAAAAATAGGCAATGGACTTAAATAGATACTTTTTGAGAGGACAGAAGGAAGGCCAAGAGACATATGAAAACATGCTCAAACTCACTAATCATACGAGAAATGCAAATCAAAACGACAATGAGGTACTATCTCACACCTGTCAGAATGGCTATCATCAACAAATCAACAAATGACAAGTGCTGTCGAGAATGTGGAGAAAATGGAACCCTTGTGCACTGCTAGCAAGAATGCAGACTAGTGCAGCTGCTGTGGAAAACAGTATGGAATTTTCTCAAAAACTAAAAATGGAACTACTGTTTGACCCAGTGATCTCAATTCTAGGAATATATCCCAAGAAAACAGAAACACCAATCAGAAAAATATATGCACCCCTATGTTCATAGGAACACAATTTACAATAGCTAAGATTTGGAAACAGCCTAAGTGCCCATCAGCAGATGAGTGGATTAAAAAACTGTGGAACATCTGCACAATGAAATACTACGCTGCTGTAAAAAGGAAGGAACTCCTACCATTTGCAACAGCATGGGTGGACCTGGAGAGCATTATGCTAAGCAAAATATGCCAGTCAGAGAAAGATAAAAATCACATGATTTCATTCATTTGTGGAATATAATGAACAACATAAATTAATGAATAAAAACAGATCCAGAGACAGAGAAGCATTGATCAGACCGTCAAACCTCAGAGGGAAGGTATGGGGGTAAGGGAGAGAGATCAACCAAAGGACGTGTATACATGCATATAAGCATAACCAACGGATACAAACACCAGGGGGATGAGAGCAAGGTTGGGGGGAGGAGGAAAGGGAGACAAAAGTGGGATAAGGACACATATGTAATACCTTAGTCAATAAAGAAAATTAAAAAAAAAAGTTAGTATAAACATTGATAAAATGTCTTTACTATCCAAAACAATCAACAGATTCAATGCAATGCCCATCAAAATGCCAATGGCATTTTTCACAGAATCACAATAACCCTAAAATTTATATAAAACCACAAAAGACCCCAAATAGCCACAGCAGTCTTGAGAAAGAAGAAAAAAGTTGGAGGTATCATGATACCTGATATCAAATTATAGCACAAAACTATAGTAATCAAAACAGCATGGTACTGGTAAAAAAAAACAAAAAAAAAGATCAATGGAATCAAACAAAGAGCCCAGAAATAAACTCATGCCTATTTGGTCCATTAATATATGACAAAGGAAGCGAAATAAGCCAGTCAGAGAAAGACAAATATCACATGATCTCACTCATATGTGGAATCTAATGAATATATGACAAAGGAGACAAGAACATACAATGGGTTAAAGATAGCCTTTTTAATAAATGAAGTTGGGAAAATTGGACAAACATGCAAAAGATGAAACTAGACCACCTTCTTACACCATACACAAGAATAAACTCAAAATGGATTAAAGAATACGTATAAGACTCTAAATCATAAAAAATCTAAGAAAAAAACATAGGCAATAAACTCTTTGACATTTCTCTTAGTAATATTTTTTTTCCTGCTATATCTCCTTGCACAAGGGAAATAAAAGAAAAATAAACAAATGGGACTATATTAAACTAACAAGTTTTTATACAGAAAACAAACAAACTATTAACAAGATGAAAAGACAACCCACTGATTAGAAGAAAATATTCACCAATGATACATCAATAAAAAGTTAATATCCAAAATATATAAAGACCAACAAACAAACCATCTAATTAAAAAAAAAAATGGGCAGAGGACCTGAATAGACACCTCTCCAAAGAGGACATACAGATGGTCAATAGACATGGGAAAAGATGCTCAATATCACTGATCATCAGAATAGCTATCATCAATATATATATATATATAAAAAAAAGTGTTGGTGAGGGTGTGAACCCTCATGCACTATTGTTGGTAGGAATGCAGATTGATGCACCCACTATGGAAAACAGTAAGGAGGTTCCTCAAAAAATTAAAAATTGAACTACATTATAACCAAGTAATTCCACTTCTGGTTATATCTAAAGAAATCCAAAACACTAAATTGAGAAGATACATGCATCCCCTTTGTTCACTGCAGCATAATTTACAATAGTCAAGATACGAAAACTTGCCGAAGCCGGTTTGACTCAGTAGATAGAGTTAGCTTGTGGACTGAAGGGTCTCAGGTTCGATTCCAGTCAAGGGCATGTACCTTGGTTGTGGGCACGTTCCCAGTGGGGGGCGTGCGAGAGGCAGCTGATCAATGTTTCTAACTTTCTATCCTCCCTTCCTGTCTGTAAAAAAATCAATAAAATATATTTAAAAAAAAGATATGAAAACTTTAAAAAAAAATATTTTATTGATTTTTTACAGAGAGGAAGGGAGACAGATAGAAAGTCAGAAACATCGATGAGAGAGACATCGATCAGCCGCCTCCTGCACGCCCCACAGTGGAGATGTGCCTGCAAGCAAGGTACGTGCCCCCGACTGGAATCGAACCTGGGACCTTTCAGCCTGCAAGCCGACGCTCTATCCACTGAGCCAAACCGGTCTCGGCAAGATATGAACACTTGAGTGCCCATCAATAGATGACTGGCTAAAGAATATGGAATATTATTTGGCCACAAAAAATGAAATCTTACTGTTTGAGCAACATGGATGGACCTGAGAGTATTATGCTAAGTCAGAGTAAGGAAGGAAATACCACAATATCAATGATATATGGAATCTAATATACAAAATACATGAACAAACAAAACAGAAACAGGCTCATAGATACAGAGAACAAATGGAAGGCAGCCAGATGATGGGAGTGTGTGTGTGTGTATGTGTGTGTGTGTGTGTGTGTTGGAAGACTAAGTAAATAAGGTAAAGGGATTAAGAAGTACAAATGGGTAGTTACGAAATAGTAACAGGGATGGAAATACCATGTGATTTCAATGATATGTGGAATCAAATGAACAAAATACATAGAGAATATAATCAATAATATTGGAATAACAATGTGTAGTTCCAGGTAGGTACTAGAATTATCAGGATGATCACTTCATAAATAACATAAATGCCTGTATACCATGCTGTACTCCTAAAGCTAATAAAAAATAATATTGAATATCAACTGTAATTGAATAAAATAAAATAAAACCCAGAAAAAGTCATTTTAAGAATGCTTTGGGATTTTGGGTTTGATGAAGAATTTTTAAAAAAATATGTTTTTATTGATTTCAGAGAAAGGAAGGGAGGAGAGAGAGAGAAACATTGATGAGAGAGAAACATTGATTGACTGCCTTCAACAAGCCCCATGTAGGGGACTGAGCCCGAAACCTGGGTATGTGCCCTAAGCACGTATTGAACCATCACCTCCTGGTACACGGGATCACACTTAACCAATTTAGCCAAGAATAAGGTATTTTGGGCAAGAAAAGGTATTTTTGTGAATAGATTCTGTAAAGTAGCATTGAATAAGCTTTCTACCTTTCAATTGTTTTCATGTAATAAAAGAAAAAAAGGTTCTGTACAAAAATGATTTTTTTGGTACAAAAGTATGATTTTTGAAGATCACACTTTTAAATATAGTAATAATAAAAACTTTAAGCACTTTCAAAAATGCTGCAATTACATGGTTATACACTGTATCTTTTTCTCTACTTATAATAAACTAGTGGCCTGATGCACAAAATTCATGCACATTAAAAGGGGATTAATTAGAGGAAACATTTTAATATTGCTATTTGCCCTTTATAATAGAAATGTCAGAGATGAAAGAAAATTAGTAAAATGTATATGAAAATCTTCCTCCTGTCAGAGTTTGGGGCACACCACGGGATACAGAGTCAAGTCACCACCCACCCATGTGCGCCTCAAAATCGTGTGAGACCCAAGACCCAGCCAGCGACCCCCCCCCCTCCCCGCCCACCGCATTGGGCTAGATCCAGTCCTGGCTGGTTCCACCCCTGTCAAGCCCCACCAGGTGGAGGATGCAGCCTCAGGTCCCCTGTCAAGCCTCACTGGGTGGGGGTGGGGGTGTGGCCTAAGGTCCCCTGGCCCAGGGCAAGGAGAGCAGCCTGAGGACCCTCGGCCCAGCACTGGGGCTGGGGGAGAGGGGAGTGTACCTTGAGGTCCCTTGTCAAGCCCTGCTGTGTGTGGGGTGTGGCCTGAGATCCTTGTCAAGCTCCACCAGGTAGGGGGCGTGGCCTGAGGTTCCTCTGGCCTAATGCCAGGGTGGGGATATGGCCTGAGGTCCCCTGGCTTGGCACTGGGGCGGGGGGAAGCAGCCCGAGATTGCCTGGCCCAGCACTGGGGCGTGGGGCACACCTTGAGGTCCCCTGTCAAACCCCGACAGGCAGAGGGCATGGCCTGAAGTCCCCCTCCATTGCAAGAAAAGAATCATAAATATAATTTATGATTGCTAAGTTATATAATGTTTCTCTTGGCTCCTTTAGTCACATCATTCTTTTCTTTTTCACTTTGCTATTTATGAACATTAACCAGGATGATGTGTATTCTTTTGGGTGTTTAAGCTTTTTAAATCCCATTGAGGTTTTATTAAAATTATGTTTAATATGGCTTGACCCTCAAATTTTCCACTACCACCTTCTTCCCCTAGGAACTTAGTTAGGCCATATCCATGAGACTTCACTACCTAGAAACACATTACATCCCAAACTTGTATTAATTCTTTTTATTTTAAATAGCAAAAGAGGCTATTAAAAATATTTTAAACATTGGTATCAATAAATATAATCTTACTCAAAAGTTAGAAATAACTGGGGTGACCTAATTTTCTTTGGCAATATCATTATCTTCGATTATGGTTTTTATTATCCTTTTGGATCACTGAGTTATTCAGTAAAAGGTATGTGTCTGGTTAGAGGACAGATATTGAAAAGTAAACACATGAAAATTAATCCAAATAATGGTAGAATACTTAAAAGAGTTGGCAGAAAGAAATTCCTACATATTATTAAAAACACTTTGACCTGGATAGTGAATTATATACTCAGACTACATACACCAGATTAATAAATCAGACCAAAAAAAAAAAAGTTAAGCTTGGAAAGTAAAACATTATTAAGAGGAAGAATTGTAAAAACTGAAATAATAATCATAGACAGCAAAAATTTTATTACCTTCAGGTCGATACTGTGCAACAATTGTGACGGCTTGGCCAGCATTTTTCAAAGCAGCTGCTGCCTGCTCGTGGCTGGCAGTTCTGAGGTCAACACTGTTTACCTGTTAAACCAAATTTTAAATTTGAAAGAAAATGATCACATTCTTGAGAAATCACAATAACCTATTCTTTAAACAGGCATAGATAAATTTATATGCAACTATTTTATAACTAAAATATGTTCTTGTTCTGATTTGCTAAAATTTATCATACAGTGAAACAAAACATTATTTTTAATCAAAGGAATTTTACTCACTAAAAATACTTTGTTTAAGTTCAAATGAGCAAAACCAAGACATTCCCTCCCCAAGTTTTTTTAGGTTATCTATTAATCACTTGAGAAATGTACCTTAATTTGACAACCTGAAAAATCAATATGTATCATCATTTTGTACATTTTGTCTCACTAGTAATTCAAGCAATGGGGGAGGGGGAATATTAATTTTGTACCATATTTTCATTCTTATTTCTCATCTCAGTTCCAATTCTCTTCCTTCCTTTCCTAAATTAAAGCATTATTTTTTTGAGTTAATAGACAATTATTTAAAAGAATTAAAGTAACTCAGATTTCAAGGACTAACTACATTTAAATAAGAGTAAATGTTAATAAATGAGTAAAGAGACATTTTTGAATAAAGGGCACTTCTGGGTGAAATAATTACTGAATTGATCAATTCCATTCCAGAATAAGAAACAACTTATTTCTGAAAGGATGGCAATATCTAATATATACTTCAAGGTATCTTAAAAGACTGTACTTTTTCCATTGTAAGAACAATTTAACAGTACATTCATGGAGCATTACATTCAAATGTAACAAACTTTAAATATTTAGGTAGTTTCCCACCCTCAAGAACCAGCAACCAATAGAATGTCAGGACCGTCACTGAACATTGTTGGAAAGAAAGAAAAACCATTATACAATTTTTATATGAGAACCTGTTTGGTTAACACCTAATCTAAAACTTATTAATGATCACATACCAATTTTGGAAATCGGTGGGATCATAAAATTTACACAAAAGAACATTTTAATCATGTAAGGTCTTAGTGTTTTATATTATATTTAAAGGATAACATAATGCAACTAAATAGAACACACATATTTCTCAAGTGAAAACCAAGGTCTAAACACCTTAATCTAAACAAATGTAATATAATGTGGTTTTATTAAAGAATATCTCTAGCTGAGGGCTATACAAAACTCAATACAATATATAAATAGTTTTAGTTTGAGCATAAAGAAAATCTTCCTAATTTCCAGGAGAACAAATAAGGGAAGGAATATAAAGAAAGGTAAAATTTCACTGATTGTGAGAAAAATTATAATTCTGAAATATTCCTGAGCATCAAATCCTTTTGCTATAGAGTTGAAAACAATCTATATAGATTTAAAAGAGAATAGTTTGTTAATAAGAAAACAAGTTAAAGACTTTCTTAACTATCACTGAATATTTTAATGGAAGATTAATCAAATATACTTCAGAAAAATGCCTGTACTGAGACATTTGTGTAAATAGTCTCAGGGTCCTTTTTCTATACTAACACTTAAAAAAGAAGATATAACTTACATAAAATTTATATTTTTATTTTTAACTAGAGGCCTGGTGCAGGAAATTCATGCACAGGTAGGGTCCCTAGGCCTGGTCAGCTATCAGGGGTGATCAGGGCCTTCTGGCTGCTGGCCATGGTCTTATTTTGTTCTGCACCACCCCCTGGTGGCCAGCGTATATCATAGAGAGTGGTTGAACTCCCTAGGGAGTATATTAGCCTTTTATTATATAGGAGGTTCCTCGTCCGAGGACATTCTGAGAGAGAGAGAGAGAGAGAGAGAGAGAGAGAGAGAGAGAGA
>JAAGEH010000045.1:45343421-45379700 GCA_011751065.1 Lasiurus cinereus | reverse complement strand
GAGAGAGAGAGAGAGAGAGAGAGAGAGAGAGAGAGAGAGAGAAAGAGAGAGAGAGAGAGAGAGAGAGAGAGAGAGAGAGAGAGGAAAGAGAGAGAAGAGGGGGATTAGAGACAGAGAATCAAAGAAAGAGAGGGAGGGAAAGAGGGGGAAAAGGGAAGGAGCAAAGTAGGGAAGGAGGGAAGAAGGGAGAGAGGGAGGGAGGAAGGGAAGAGGAGGAGGGAGGGAGGGAGAGAGAAAGAGATGTGAGAAACATTACTTGGTTGCCTTCCATATTTTCACCAACTAGGAATCAAACCTGCAAACCAGGTATGTGCCCTGAACAGGAATCGAATTGGCAATCTTTTGGTGCCCAGGACAAAGCTTAACCAACTGAACCACTCTGATTGAGCTAAAATTCATACTTTTAAAGAATAAAATTTAGTATTATTTAGTATATTTATAAGAATGTGCAACTATTACCATGATCTAATTCCAAAATATTTTCATCCCTCAAGAAATACCTATTAGCAGTCATATCTCCCTTCCCTCTCCTCTTAGTCCCTTGCAACCACTAATCTACTTTCTGACTCTATGGATTTGTCTATTATGTACATTTTAAATAAATGGGTACTATAATATGTGACTACTTGCGCTTGGCTTCTTTCACCTAAGAATGTTTTCATGCTTCATCCTTGTAGCATGTATCAATACTTCTTTAATTACGGCTGAATAATAATCCGTTGTAATGAATATTCCACAAGTATTTTATTCTTTTTAAATAGAATTTAAATACTCTTTAGATACTACTATAAATAGAATTCTTTTCTTAATTTCACTTTCAGATTGGCCAATGCTGGTATACAGAGATAGAACTGGTTTTTGTACAGTGATTCTCTGTCTTACAAATGACTAAGTTTATTATTTCTAATAGTTTTTTGTTGTTAAATTTCCTATGATTTTCAATATATAAGACAATGGCATCTGCAAAGAGATGGTTTTCCCTTTTGATTTGAAAGCCTTTTATTTCTATTTCTTGCCTACCTGCCCTTTCTAGAAACTCTAGTAGTGTTTTAGCATTTCGTATAATGTAAGATATCAGTTTTTCTGAGACTTATTTTAAGGTAGAAGTTCTCTTTTGTTTCTAATTTGTTTTGTGTTTTTCTGATGTAAAGGTATTTAGTTTTCAACAAGTGCTTTTTTGGTGCCTAAAGATAATCATGTGGTATGTCCTTCTTTGATTAGATTTTGTATGCTGAACCAACTATGCATTTCTTTTTTAATATATATAATTTATTGATTTTTTTTTACAGAGAGGAAGGGAGAGGGACAGAGTTAGAACCATCAGTGAGAGAGAAACATCGATCAGTTGCCTCCTGCAAACCTCCTACTGGGGAAGTGCCCACAACCAAGGTACATGCCCTTGACTGGAATCGAACCTGGAACCCTTCAGTCCGCAAGCCGATGCTCTATCCAATGAGCCAAACCGGTTTTGGCCAACCATGCATTCTTTAAAGTCCCCTTGATTATTTTGATAGTGTATAATTCTTTTTCATTCTGCTGGATCATTTGCTATTTTATTGAGGATTCTAGTATCTATATTCATAAGGAATACTGATTTGTAGTTTTCTCTTCTTGTGCTGTCCTTGTTTGGTTTGAACTAAAAATAACATTGGTGTTGCAGAAGGAATTGGGAAGTGATTTTCATGTCTACTCCTTTTGGGGAAGAGTTAACTCTTCTCTAAATTTTTGGTAGACTACAGCAGTGAAGCCAGTTGATCCTGGGCTTTTTCCTTTGTGGAAAGTTTTGATTAATCCAATCTCAATTATTTAGGTCTATTTAGATTTTATATTTCTTCTTAAATTAGTTTCAGTAGTTTATATCTATCAACAATTATATAACACAACTATATACCATATATAATCTATATAACACATATTATAAAATGTCTTTTACCTTTAGTAACAATTTTTGAGTTAAAGTTTACTTTGTCTGATATTAGGATAGCCACTTTAGGTGTTTCTTGGTTACTGCTTGCATGATCTCTTTTCCAACCTTTTCTTTTCAATCTCTGCTGAAAGTAAATAGCTTTTATTTAAAAAAATAAAAATCCAGAATATGTCTCTTGTAGAAAACTTATAGTTGGATCTCATTTTTCAATCTACCCTGTCAATTTCTTTTGTTTTAATCCTCACATGTGGATATTTTTCCCATTAATTTTTAGAGAGTGAAAAGAAAGAGAGGAGAAAGGGACAGAGGAAGTGAGAAAAAAAGAGAGAAACATCGATGTGAGAGAGGTAACAATAGTTGCCTCCTATATCCAGGGATTGACTTCGTTAAGGAGGTAGGTGCTCCTGACCAGGAATCGAACCTGTGACCCTTCGGGGTGTGGGCCAATGCTCCAATCATTGAGCCCCAACGGCTAGGACATATTCTGTGCTTAACTGATTTACATTCAGTGTAATTATTAAAAAAGTAAGATTTACATGTCATCTATTTTGCTATTTGTTTTCTTTATGCCTTATGTCTTTTTAGTTCCTCTATCCCTTTATTACTACCTTCTAGTGTATCATTTTACTAGTAATTTCCTTGTCATTTTAAAATTATGCATATTTTGAATTATTTTCTTAGTGATTTCTCTTTATTATAATTAACATCTTTTAAAATAATCTTTGGATTAATATTAACTTAATTTCAATAGTATAAAGAACTGCTCTGTGTTCTTTATCCCTTTTGTGACACTTGTATCATATTTACATGAAACTTTTGTACAATGTGTGCCTATCAATACAGACTTAAAATTGCTTTATTCAGTTTTCTTTTAATCAGATGGAAGAAAAAAGTTAAAAAACCTTCACTGATGCTGCTTTATATTTACCTATGTAGTAACTTTTAAAGATATTCTTTATTTCTTCACATGGATTTGGGTTACTCTCTAGTGTCCTTTTATTTTAGTCTGAAGGAATTCTCCGTAGTATTTTTTTAGGGAAAATTTACTAGAGAATAACTTCCTCAGATTTTGTTTATCTTGAAATATCTTATTTTTTTTTCTGTTTCTGAAGGATAGTTTAGCTGGATACAAAAATTCTTAATAAACAGTCTTTACCTTTAAAATGTCATCCCATTGCTTTTGGGCTTTGGCCATTATTTTCATTGTTTTTTACAAGAAATCACTTGTTCATCTTATGGAAGGTCCCCTGTATGGGCATCATTTCTCTCTTATTGCTTTTAAGATTCTTTCTTTTGTTTTCTGACAGTTTGATTATGACGGGTCTATGGTGTGGATTTCTTTAAGAGTATTCTAACTGGAACTTACCAATCTTCTCAGATATGTAAAATTTTTTTTAAAAAAGGAAAAGTTTTTAGCCCTTATTTTTACTTATTTTTTTGTTAATCCTCACCTGAGAATATTTTTCTCATTGCTTTTTCAGAGAGACTGGAAGGGAGAGAAAGCGTGCGGGGGTTGGGAAGTAGGGAGGGGGGTGAGGGGGAGGGAGGAAGAAAGAGAGAGAGAGAGGGGGGGGGGGAGCGTGCAAGCGCGCCACACTGACTGATTGCCTTTTGCATGTACCCCAATCAGAGGTGGGGAATGAACCTGCAAGCCAGGTGTGTGTCCTTGACCAGGAATCAAACCTGTGACCCTCTGTTGTACAGGATGACACTCAAACTACTGTCCAGGGCTTTGGCCATTATTTTCACGTTTTTGGCATATCTCATAATTTATTTTGTCAAAAACTGAATATCTATACTAATAAAAGGGTAATACTAATTAGACCGGGAGACCTTCTGGACAAAGCCATGGTGGCGGGGCTGAGGCAGAGACTTTTAGGGATGATCAGTTCAGGAGGGGAGGGCAGTTGGGAGTGAGCAGGCCAGTAGGCGGAGTGGTTAGGGAGAATCAGGCAAGTAAGCAGATAGCGGTTAGGAGCCAATTGTCCCAGATTGTGAGAGGGATGTCCAACAGAGGGTTTAGGCCTGATCCACAGTCTGTTTGCCCCAAATGTTATCCGATCTCTTAAACGGCCATAATGTGCCTGTAACTGTTTTATTTTAGTGATTTTAGAGAGGAAGGAGAAAGAGATGGAAACCCAGGCATATGCCCTGATTGGAAATCAAACCTGGGACCTTCAGGTACAAGGGAAGCCGCTCTAACCAACTAAGCCACATTAGCCAGGGCCTGCAATTGTTATGACAGGCTTTTGTACTGGTGAAGTTCTGAATAAGGTCAAATACAGAGAATCTTAAAAGTAGGGGGTTCCAAGAAACAACAGACAGGTCAAATTATGACAGTTCTCTGGGAAAGAGCCTCTGAAAGTCCCATGCCGATTGTGGTCTCTTTAGTGGCTTTCAAGTTACTGGTTTTCACTGTGAATGTAGGCTATTTTTTAAGGCTATTGTGATATGGAGAGCTGAGGATGGGACTCAGACAAGTAAGCTCATTCTTATGGAGATTCAGCCAAGTTTCTTGAATAACTACTTCTTGAATTGAGGAAAACTTTTGATGATTTCCAGAATTCTGAAAAAGTTCATTCTGACAAGTATGGTAATTTTCCTCACTGCTTTTATGGAAGAGAGAATTTCTGTGAAGTCTTTTGAGTCACTTAAAAATATTTTTATTGATTTCAGAGAGGAAGGGAGGAGATTGGGATAGAAAGAGCAATAATGAGAGATAATCATTGATCAAATGCTTCCTGCACCCCCTACTAGGAATCAAACCCAGGCATGTGCTGTGACTGGGAATAAATCAAAACCTCTTGTTTCATACTGAGATACTTTTGAGTCACTTTTGATTCTAAGATTCCATGATTCTAAATTTTTAGTGAATATTAACTATATTATCCACCCTGTTTGGCACATTGGAAGTAACAATATCACTTCATTTGTACCATACTGAAAAAATGTATTCTACATATGTAATAGATCATGATTTCAAAAATTTTTTTCAACAAAATGTTAAATATTTTATAAAACTTATTTCCTTGCTTTCCCAAATAACTTATACTTCCTCAGTAATGTGGACTTATAATTAAAAATAAACAACAGTGATGTCTTTACAAGAGTGGTTCACAAAGTTTGATTCTAGGGGTAGCAATATCAGTATCTTATGGAAACTTGTTAAGAATAAAAATTTCAGGACCTATTTAAGAAAGTTTAGGGAAGGGGGTCTAGAAATCGATCTTTTAATAAGGCCTCAAGGTGATTCTGATACAAGTTGAAAACTGAAATAAGTTAAATTTTGTCTAAGGAGGTATTTAAATTTGTTTCAAGGTTTATTTAGTTTTGAATATATTTTCTCATGTTTTTCTCCTGTTCATAGTTTCCTATTGCTTTCAGGGTATTTCCATAGAGAAGCGTATAAGCATTGAAATTTTAGGGTTATTAATTCATACCGCCAAACAAGGCTATATAGGTATCATTAGGATGTGCAATTGAGCTGCACTATCTGGGATGTTCAGTTTTAAAATTGAGACTAAAGGGATTTCCAGACAAAGCTTTTAGTACTAAAACTGGGAAAGTTCTGAGCGAAGCAGATTGTATTAGTCAGACTAACATAATCTGGCAGTGTGTCAGTGACCCATATAAAGTGGTTTCTCATTGACAATTTAAAACCCATTGATTTTTGCTTTTAGGTTGTTAGACCAGGGATGGGGATCAAACCTGCAATCCAGGTATATGCCCTTGATTGGTACTAGGACCTGTGAGACTTTGGTGTGTAGTTGATGCTCTAATCACTTAGTCCACTAGCCAGAGCAATACTGTAACTTATTTTAAAAATTTAAATTACAATATAATTTATAAGAAAAAAATGTACAAATTTCAACAGTTCAGTTGGAAGAATTTTCAACAACTGTATGCCCCTACAAAATCATAAGATATACCTCTCCATTAACAAATCCACATTTCCATTGTGTCTCTTTATTATAGTCAGTACAATAACCAGCACCAACTTTCTGACTTCTATTAATACAAATTAGTGTTGCATGCTCATGATCAGCATGTAACTGGAATAATATAGGATATATTTCTGTGGTGTTTTGTTTTATTCAATACTAGAGGCCCAATGCATGAAATCTGTGCATGGGGGTGGGGATGGGGTATCCTTCAGCCCAGCCTGCTTCCTCTCCAATCTGGGATCCCTCTCACAATTCAGGACTGCTAGTTCCCAAATGTTCACCTGCCTGCCTTCCTGATTGCCCCTAACTGCTTCTGCCTGCCAGCCTGATCACCCCCTAACCACTCCCCTGCCAGTCTTATTGATGCCTAACTGTTCCCCTGCCAGTCTGTTTGCCCCTAACTACCCTCCCTTATGGGCCTGGTCACCCCTAACTGCCCTCCCCTGCAGGCCAGGTCATCCCTAACTGCTCTCCCCTGCAGGCCTGACCCCATCCACAACTTCTCTTCCCTGCAGGCCCGGTCACCCCCAAATTCCCTCTTCTGCTGGCTTGGTCACCCCCAACTGCCCTCCCTTGCAGGCCTGGTCCTTCCCAACTACCCTCCCTTGCTGGCCAGATCGCCCACAACTTCCCTCCCTTGCAGGCATAGTCCCTCCCAACTGCCCTCTCCTATTGGCCATCTTGTGACCAAATGGGGGCAGCCATCTTGTGTGTTGGAGTGATGGCCAATCTGCATATTACTCTTTTATTAGACAGGATAGAGGCCTGGTGCATGGTTGGGGGCCAGCTGGTTTGCCCTGGTCAATTTGCATATTACTCTTTTGTTAGATAGGATGATGTATTTTAGTGTCAGCTATGTTGTTTTGAGTATCAGCAGTTAACTTCTTATTGCTGTGAAGCATCCTATCTAATAAAAAAGTAATATGCAAATTGACTGTACTTCCGCTACACCCACCAGCCATACCAACCAGCCACATACACCAGCCAATCAGAATGAATATGCAAATTAACCCAACCAAGATAGCTATGGCTACAGAGAGAGCAGGAGGGAGGCTTGGGTTGCCTCTGGCGATGGAGGAAGCCAAGCTTTCCTAACACTCTAGGGAGCTTCTGCTTAAGGAAACAAAGTTTCAATGGTTATGCCAGCAGAAGGCTTGGCTCTACTCTAGGCTGCAAAGTTTCAATTGTAGAAGATAAATAAATCCCAGATACCAGGGCCTCTGTTTGGGTTGCCGGGGGGCATGGCCATCCTGCAAACCACCACAGCCCCTTGCCCAGGCCACCCCACACCCCAGGGGAACACCCACCCTGACCTGGGACATCCTTCAGGGCAAACCAGCTGACCCCCACCCATGCACCAAGCCTCTATCCTATCTAATAAAAGAGTAATATGCAGATTAACACACAAGATGACTGCCCCCATGTGGACACAAGATGGCCACCACAAGATTGCCAGCAGGGAAGGGCAGTTGGGAGGGACCAGACCTGCAAGAGAGGGCAGTTGTGGGCGATCAGGCTATCAGGGGAGGGCAGTCAGGGGTGAGCAGGCTGGCAGTGAAGTTAAGTTGGGGGTGACCAGGCCTGCAGGAAAAGACAATTGGGGGGAACCTAGGCTTACAGGGTAGGACAGGTAGGGGTGACCAGGCCTGCAGGGGAGCAGTTATGCATCAATCAGGCTGGCAGGGGAGTGTTAGGGGGTGATCAGGCTGGCAGGCAGAAGTGGTTAGGGGGAATCAGGAAGGCAGGCAGGCAAACAGTTGGGAGCCAGCAGTTCTGGATTGTGAGAGGAATGTCCGACTCCCTGTTTAGGCCTGATTTGATGGGGCCTAACTGGGCAGTTGGATATCCCTCAAGGGGTCCCAGATTGGAGAGGGAGCAAGCTGGGCTAAAGGATAACCTCCTCCCCTACCATGCACAAATTTCGTGCACTGGGCTCTAGTACTGTATAAACATATAACAATTTAATTAGCTACTTTATTGTTGATGAACACAAATTATTTCAAAATCTGGGTTATTATTAATAAGACTGTTACAAACATCATTGTTAAAAATGATTTTTGTAGATATACGATTTTGTGGGTAAAATCTGGGTAATAAGGTTAGATATATATTTAATTTCTCGAAAACGTCTCCAAAAGTTTTTGTAGTGATTATATTATCTGTCCACCAGTAATGAGAGTTACAATAATTACTCCATACCCTCACCAATGTTTTATTGTTATCAATTTTTAAAAAAATAATTTAACTGGGTGGATATACTTGGTTATGACTTTAAACATCTGTTTTTATTTAGGCATAATTTATATGCAATAAATTAATCTTTTTTTAGTTTACAGTTTAGAGTTTTGACAATTTTAAATGTTGTGTAGCAACTGCCACAAGAGATAGAAAAGTTTCATAACTCCCACCTCAATTCCTCCAAGGCTTTTGTGAAACGTAGGTTGCAGGAATATGGTACTACATGTTAAGTATGTGCAGGCAAGGATTAGGTGTCAAGAGGAATTGACTGATAGAAAACTGTAAAAAGATAGAATGTACATTTTTGAATGCTTTTCCTATCCTGTTCCAGCAACATATATCTTCAGTTAGAGGAGTATTTTCAGATTTTATTTTCTTTATATTTTGTAGTTGAAAAGGTCTCTATTGGTCTGTAAGAAATTATTTAAATAGTCATTAATATTGAATATTACTGGTGACACAGGATATAGGTTTGTTTCTATATCTCAGATTGTACAATTTTAAACTTTTTAATTAAAAACAAAATAGCATACAGGGTGGGACAAAAGTAGGTTTATAGTTGTGAGTGTGTGAAACAGAGTTTATTCTTGTACTAGAGGCCCGATGCATGAGATTTGTGCACTGGGGTTAGAAGGGGTCTTTCAGCCAGGCCTGAACCATCTTGCAGTCTGGGAGCCCTCAGGGGATATCTGACTGCTGGCTTAGGCCTACTCCCCCCAGGGAGCATCACTCAACCAGAAGCCAGGCTCACGGCGGGTGAGCGCAGTGGCGTAGCATGAACAGGCCTAAGCCGGCAGGCAGACATCCCCTGAAGGGTTCCGGACTGTGAGAGGGTGCAGCCTGGCTTCTGGCTAAGTGGCGTGACCCCTGTGGAAGCGCACTGACCACCAAGGGGCAGCTCTGCCCCCTGGTAGTGAGTGCACATCATAGCGACTGATCGTTCCGCCTTTCAGTCAATTTGCATATTAGGCTTTTATTATATAGGATTACTGTTTATTAATTATTGTATTATTTTCCAAATAGCATGCATAAAGCAATATCTTCAAAGGACTGAACAACAACTATCAACCTAGAATTCTAGACTGAATTATATTTACATTTCAGGGTAAAATAAAGTTATTTTCAGACAAACTCTAAGAGTATTTATTATTTATCATCAAGAAATCATTGCTGGCCCCTGACCAGGGGATCAAAAAGTTCAACTCACTAGGAAGAAATGATGATTCTAAATTTAGTACATTTAATAACACAGTTTCATACATACAATGAAAAAAAATTGATACAAGGACAAAGTGCTAAACCCATCATCATATTCAGACAGCCTAAAAAATCTTTTTAAATAATATATTAAGCAAATAACAGATTAAAACAAAGATCTAAACTAAACAAGTAGCAAAGTTGAGTTAATAGACATATAAAGACATAGATAGGTTAATAGATATAGTATAAAAACATTTATAAAGATGACACTTATAAGTAAGCCAAGTATCAAAATCTTTCTTTAATTTAAATCATGAAGCATAGATCATGTTCTCTGACTTCACTATAATTCTATAATTAATCTGTAAAATGGTAAGATTAACTAAAATATCTCATACCTTTAGGATGTAAAAACAAAATTTTTTAATAATAGGTCATAGTTAAAATAAAAACATACACATTACTTTGATTAACATATCCTACCGATATAATACGATCTCCTTTTCTGAGCTCTCCACTAAGATCAGCAGGTCCTCCAGCCAAGATAAAGGAAATAAATATTCCTTCTCCATCTTCACCTCCTACAATGTTGAAACCAAGGCCTGTTGAGCCACGATGAAGAACAACTTTTCTAGGTTCCCTAAAAATTAAAAAAAAAATTGTTTATCTTAGAAATTTTATATAGAACTTGACACTGTATCAATGAGAAAGAATTTCCTATTGATAACTCTTTTCAAATTATAAAGAAAGCTAGATGAAATACAAAAGGGTTTTTTAAATTGTAGAGTAAGGATTTCTTTCTAAACCTAGAAATTAGGCTTAGAAATTAAAAGTAAAAATTCTAATTTTACATAAAAGGAAAACCCATGTTAAGAAACAACTATGAAACTAAAACAAAAGGAAGAAAACATGAAACTAAAAGAGAAAAAAGAAAACAATGTGGAAATTTAAAAAAATGATATAAAGAGTCTAACTCAAGAAATATTATATATATAATACACTTATGAAAAATTGATGTTGTGCACATTTTATTGCCTATTTCCCCTACTTCTTAGATTTTGTAAAAGGCAGATATCCCTTTGTCTTAGAGAAGGTAGGTCCTTTTTCCAATCCCAAAGGAATGAGTTCATAATTAACTTAAGCCAGTCATTAACCCTTTGCTATGACCCTCTTCTGGCTTCTGAGAAATGAAGGGAAATTTCACTGTTATTTCCAAAGAAGATCCTGACAAGGACAAAGCACACTTGTTTGCCTCCCCACCCAAAATAACACCCCCACAAAACAATAATTGATAAAACCCCATTACTGGTTTGAACACATAACAATCATGAAGATCAAGCAGAGAAACCATGGACCACGCATTGCTACATAAACATTGGAATTGCCCACCTCTAGATTTTTTATATGAAACAATTAAATATCTTTATTTCGTAAGTCACATACAACTATCTACTATGCTTTTTGTCCTTTCTAAGATGCACCCTTTTTTTGCTCCACAAACCACCTATTTAAAATCTCTGATATGAAAACATATCTTACCACTAATAATGTTTCACATTTGCTACCAGTTCTACATAGTTCTGGTATCAATCATTTCCTCTGATAATACCATGAAAATTCCAGCAGCAGATTATTTTACATAATGAAATACAGAACATCACTTGAGATTAGATTATATCATATCTGATAAATATTTTTTAAATGTAGTATGATTTTTCTAAAATAGCACAAAAGTCTATTAATAAAGGCTTAGAAGAAGTAACTTTTACAAATGTATTTTAGGAATACTTCCATATAATATGAAATTAAGCTTCTTAAATATTTGTCTATTCAAAACTTAAAATGGTATTTTCTAGTCATACAGATGTATCAGTTTTGCCAGTTCACTTATAATGTTAACAAAATTATATTTTCTTGTCAAAAATTGCAAAACTAAATATATACTCTTTAGGATACATTACATACACAAACATATATGAAAGAAAAAAGGGAATAAATGCAAAATTCAGAAAAGCAATTAAGTTGGTGGAGCAGTGCAGAAAAGCAGGATACAGGATAGATTTTACTATATTGGTGATATTTTATTTTCTTGTTAGATGGTAGACTCATGGTTTAGGGTTCCTATTATGCTTTAAACATATGTATGATTTCTACTTCTATAGTAGTAAATAATACTTAATTAAATTTACCCTGCTGAAATCCAATAGTACTTCCAGAGAAAAATAAATTCTAATTTTTCAACGCCCATGAAAAGATGCTTCAACATTATTAGTAATTAGGAAAATGTGTGAAAATCACAGTATGTCCAACTACTATAATGGCTATAAAATAGAAAACATGAAAAACAAATATTGGTGGAAAAACTGGAACCCTAAAATTATTGACGGTGGGAATGTAAAATGATATGGCTTCTATAGAAAACAGGTAGTTCCTCATCAACTTAAACACAGAGTTACTATATGATCCAGCAATTCCACTCACAGATATATATCTAAAGCAGTAATTTTCAACATTTTTCATCTCATAGCACATATAAACTAATTACTAAAATTTGGCGGCATACTAAAAAATATATTTTTTACTGATCTGACAAAAATAAAAAAGGTGTAGTTTTGATTCAGTCACACTGGGCAGCTATTGTTGTGGTGGCTATTGTCATGTTTGTTTGTTTTTTAAATAATGCAAATATAGGTTTATTTGTACACACACCAATGAAAAAAAGCAGTTTTCTGTCAAATGGAGAAGATCAAGATTTTTAAAAAATATATATTTTTATTGATTTTTTTACAGAGAGGAAGGGAGAGGAATAGAGAGTTAGAAACATCACTAAAGAGAGACATAGATCAGCTGCTTCCTGCATGTCCCCTACTGGGGATGTGCCCGTAACCAAAACACATGCCCTTGACTGAAATCGAACCTGGGACCCTTCAGTCCGCATACCGACGCTCTACCACTGAGCCAAACTGGTTTTGGCAAGATCAAGATTCTTAAGCACCTGATTGATTTTGGGACCTACTACAATGGGAAGACATGCTTTGTTGCCTTGTGATGTTAAGGTCTATTTAACTAACACTTCAGCAGGCTTTTACAATGGGTCTTCCTCCTCTTGGGTCTGATTTGCTAATCGCTTACAATTTCCTCGATGGATTTGCAGGTGGTTTTCCTCACTCTAGAGCTTTTATGCCAGTTCCATAGTTATTTATCTCAGGCCTCTTAAACACTGGAAGGCAAATTTTACACCCACATATTCTTAGATATTTTAGGAATCCCTTTCCATTTTCCCTCTTCACCTCAGCTTGGTCTTCAAAGAATTCGGTAAAAAGAGGTTGTACTGAGTCTTCAATGGAATTACAGGGCATAGATAAATAAGCATTACTGATGTGTGGCTTATAAGATGCCACTTTATTAAAAGCAATACTACACTCTTCAGAGAGTGGTTGATTGGCTGCCATCTCAGCTTTAGAGAAAACCTGGCATAAACAGAGCTGTACTATGGTCATGTTTTTTGACAATTTAAGGGAAAAGCAGTCAGTACTCCTGATTAAACAGTTAAGTATTGAATGTTTTAAAAATTCTTGTGGCACACTGATTAAAAATCACAGATCAAAAGGAATTGAAAGCAGGGACAGAAACTGATACTCATATGCCATTGTTTATAATAGCATTATTCACAATACCCAAAAGGTGGGAACAACTCAGGTGTCTATCACAGATTAATGAATACACAAAATGGAGTATATACACAAAATGGAATATTATTCAGCCATAAAAAGGAATGACGTTCTGTACACCCTACAGCCAGACACAAAAGGATAGGTATTTTAAGACCTCCACTTGTATTAACAATCTGGAGTAGGCAAATTCATAGAGACAGAGTATAGTAGTAGTTACCAGGAGGAGCAAGGAGGATAGAGAAATGGAGTTATTTCTTGGTTATAGAGTCTGAGGTAAGGTACAGTTTTGGAAATAGTGGTGATGGTTGCATAATGTTATGACTGCAACTAATGCCACTGAATTGCACATTTGAAAATGTAAAAATGGCAAATGCTATGTTATGTATATTTTACCATATTAAAAAAATTAATGTGATATACCAAAAATCAGAGTTGTACACTTTAAATTGATGAACTGTATGTTGGTCATATCTGTTAAAAATAAACCTTTAAATCAACTGTTTGTTGGGATTTAATTTATTTAATTTACGATTGGTAATGTGAGATAACCTTTGAAAGATTGCTTAGGATCAAACTGTGGAGAACTTCTGATGAAAAGGTGAAGATTTTATACCTTAATATCTGGGCATAATAGTGTAATTACCAAAAGGGAGTGATAAAATGCACACCAATTTGGGAAGACATATCTAGTAATTAACCACCTGAATTTTATAGAAAAGTATAGAAAACAGGTACATACATCATGCAATACTACAAAGTCCAATACAATATTCTAGACAGGAGACATACAAGTGAAAAAGATGGGAAACAGCAATCAAGATGCTAATATAACATATTTTTTAGTGTGAATAATAAGCAGAAATTAAAGACTAGCTAAGCCATTAATTATTTTCCTCTTTACTTGTACAGGCACTATTAGAAAGCAACAAAATGATCATGACAGACTAGAGACCCCGTGCACAAATTTGTGCAAAGGTGGGGTCCAGCCAGCCCACCTCAATTGGGGCTGATTTGCCAGGGGGAGGGTCTGCGGGCCATTGGCTGGCTGGCCCTGCACCCTGGTCGAACTTTCGGTTGAGGGGACAATTTGCATATTAGCCTTTTATTATATAGGATAAGGATAGGAGCACAGCCTAAACACTAATAGCCTTGAAAATTCATATCATCATCCCAAACACTATGCTTTCTGCTGATTTTCATTCCAAACATAATTACTGAGCACCTTTTAAATTAAGTACTCAACATTAATAATTCTTGTAGACGAGGACAAAGACAAACATTCCTATACGACCTTAAAGAGATCATTGCCTAAAGGAGTCTGACAAGTAAAGAATAATTAATTAGACTTATGAAGTTTCAAAAATAGTAATTCTGACAATAATGCAATTAATAAAAACATGAAATAGGCATTAATTAGCATGTTTAATGGTAAGTGCTATATGAAATACCTGTACAAAGTATAAAGCAAACTGTACAAACATGTCTTATTACTGTATTAAATGTGAAAAAGATCTAAAATACATTTTCACTTACTTTTTCCCACATAGTTAAGAATTCTTTGGGAATAAAAAGAGAGTTAATCTACAAACTTGAGTGCAGTTAGTAATGTTAGTTGAAAGTATATTTTAGATGTTAGAGAAAATACTACTTGTTGAATTCTGAAAAATAAATGCCATAATATTATATGGTATATATTAGATAAAAATATATGAAAAGTTAGTTTTAAATATCCCTAAATATGTTCTTAACTTTTACCATAGCTACTTTCTAATGATAATTTACCAGTCATAAAAAAAATAACTATATTAAAAAAAAGCAGTGATTTATTTGGAATATAAAGTATTTTTACATTTCTGTGTCTTCAATGAATCATCCAATGAAAAATAAAGGTTTAGGTTCTTCATCTATCAATAAAAATTTAGTCCTAAAATTATGGCTATCCTACTTGGCTGATTAAAACTCCATCTAATAGTTGGCTTTATATAAGAAGGATGTATGCATGTTCAGTTCCTTACCGTGTAATTTCATCATCTCCAAGCATTGCTTTAGAAACAGGTGAGTATCTGGCTGGTGATGCTGGTGTCTGGCCCAAGTAGGAAGATGGGCTAACATGGTTATCAACAGGCTGAGAAGCAGCTTCAAAATAAAGAAAGTGAAAAACACTTGAAAAATGAAACAAGCTATTCAGTACCACATTTGTGAATTAGAAAATTAAAGATTAATGTATAATTCATATTCACTTAATTCCTATAATAGAATTTGTTAGAGAAGATTTATTTATCAGGTAAAAAAAATAAGACAAGGTCAAGTTTCTAGGTACAAACTAATTCAAATATTCAGACCAGTAAAGCAAACTTGTAAAAACCAAATGATTAATAGTATGTTTATAGTTTAGCATGTAAGAAGTGTGGAAGTCATCACTCTGTCCTAAAAACATTTAAAAAGCTAAACAAACTGAAAAAATAACGATTCTTTAATTCTTAAGATAAGGAAGGTCACAGGGCAAATTGCTATCTCCTAAATTGGAGAGATTGGCAACAAACAGAGAATCACAACCTAAACCAGAACAGAAACCTCTGTGGGAAGAACTTCGAAGGTAGAGAAGCCTGAATCATAATTGACAAGTTTTTGGAGGCTCAGGGTGGACAACTCTGAAAAGTCAAAAACACCAGATGGACTCTGTCATGCAGGGACTCCACACTTTTGTAAATTTTACCTCCTGGGTCTCTACTGAGTCTTACAGGGAATACTGGGGGAAAAAATGCCCTTGTGCTTCTTTGCAGGAGGAAAAAAAAAAAGAATCATTTTGGAAGACATAAGCATTCTGTTCTTCTCAACAAGAGTCTGCCCCTAGGAGGAACTATTAATGAGATCCTAATCTGCTGAGCTTTTATGAGGAAACTAGAGGCCTGGTGCACAAAATTCATGCATGGGGGGTGGCGTGGGAGTGGGGGAGGTTATCCCTCAGCCCAGCCTGCACCCTCTCCAATCTGGGACCCCTTGAGGGATGTCCTACTGCCCATTTAGGCCTGATCCCACCTAAACAGGCAGCTGGACATCCCTCTCACAATCCAGGACTGCTGGTCCCAATTGTCCACCCTGCCTGCCTTCCTGATTGCCCCTAACTGCTTCTGCCTGCCAGCCTGATTACCCTCTAACCACTCCCCTGCCAGCCTGATTGATGCTCCCCTGCCAGTCTGTTTACCCCTAACTGCCCTCCCCTGCAGGCCTGGTCACTCCCAATTGCCCTTCCCTGCAGGCCCTTCACCCCCAAATTCCCTCTGCAGACCTGGTCACCCCTAACTGCCCTCCCCTACAGGCCTGATCGCCCCCAACTGCCCTCCCTTACAGGCCTGGTCCCTCCCAACTGCCCTTCCCTGGTAGCCTGATAATTGCCCTCCCTTGCAGGCATGGTCCCTGCCAACTGCCCTCCACTCTTGTGGTGGCCATCTTGTGTCCACATGGGAGCTGGATCTTTGACCACAAGGGGGCAGCCATCTTGTGTGTTGGAGTGATGGTCAATCTGCATATTACTTCTTTATTAGATAGGATAGCGGCCTGGTGCACGGGTGAGGGCCAGCTGATTTGCCCTTAAGGGTGTCCCGGATCGGGGGGGGGGGTGTTTCCTTGGGGTGTGGGGTGGCCTGGGCGAGGGGCCTGTGGTGGTTTGCAGGCTGGCTCTGCACCCCTGCAACCCAAGCAGAGGCTCTGGTATTTGGGATTTATTTATCTTCTACAATTGAAACTTTGTAGCCTGGAGTGGAGCCTAGCCTCCTGCTTGCTCTGAGGCAGCAGCCATTTCTGTTAAAATTTATTTATCTTCTATAATTGAAACTTTGTAGCCTTGAGTGGAGGCCTGGCCCGCCAGGGTGTGTGAAAAGCTTGGCTTCCTCCATCGCTGGGGAAACCCAAGCCTCCCTCCTGCTCACTCCCTGGCTGCCATTTTGGTTGGGGTTAATTTGCATACTCGTTCCTGACTGGCCTGTGGGTGTGGCTTGTGGGTGTAGTGGAGTGATGGTTAATGTGCATATTACTCTTTTATTATATAGGATGATCAACTCCAGCCCACTCTAACCATCCTGTTGCACCTACCTAAAGGAGGAGGTGGGAAATACTGAGAAGCACTATAAAGTTCACATTGCAGAGGCACAAACTGACTAAAAGATTGAGACCTAATCATAGGACTATATATAGGACACTTTTCCTCCCCCCAAACTGTATCACCACATCATTAAAGGCCTATTTATAGCAGCTTCTTTTACCCAGTACATCATACTTAGTTATCAAGACAAAAATTGTAAGACATACTAAGAAGCAAAAACATAGTTTTAAGATAAAGAGCAAGCATCAGAACCAGACTCAGACATGAAAGCAATGCTGAAATTATCAGACCAGGAATTTGAAACAATGAATAGCATACTAATGGCTCTAATAAAGAAGCCAACAGTATGCAAGAACATATGAGCAATGTAAGTAGAAAGATGGAAATTCTAAGAAAGAAACAAAAAAGAAATTCTGGAGATCAAAAACACTGTAATAGAAATAAATAATGCCTTTGATGGGCTTATTAAGAGTCTGAATACAGCTGAGGAAAAAAAATCTCTGAGCTAGAGGGTATCGCAATAGCAACTTCTAAAACTAAAAAGTAAAGAGAAAAAGGACCAATTAAAAACCTAATAAAACCAAAACAGAATATCCAAGAACTGTGGGATGACTATAAAAGGTACACATAATAAAAATACCAAAAGAAGGTGAGAAAGGAACAGAAGAACTATTTGAAACACAAATGTTTGAGAATTTACTCAAATTAACCAAAGATCTAGGAAGCTCTATGTTGTATACATGCCAAGATAATTATACCCAGGCAAATCCTTTTTAAATTATACAAAGTCAAAGAAAAAAAGGGAGAGGAAGGAAAATATTCCAACAAGAAACCACAGAAACCCCCACATTTCATTGATAAAGGTGCAAAAATGAGAATTATATCTGATTTCTCCTTAGAAACCATTCAAGCAAGAGTGTGGAAATATTTAGTGTTAAGAAAAAAAAATACATCCTTAGCCTGTATTGAGGGAATCTATTACTAGTATACTTGCCATTTCAAATTAAAGACATTCTTCAGAGAGAAGAAAAGTTAGTAGGTCAGAAACTCAGTTATATATAAAGAAAGAAAAAGCATTGAAGAAGAAATAAAATAAAATAAAAATTCACTTTTCTTATTATTGATTTGACAGGTAATACTGTTCAAAATAATGACAGCAACATTGTATTCAACTGTTTGTATGGGTGTGCACATGTGCACTTATGTATAAATGAAATAAATATTAGCAATAATGCAAGTGATGGGAGGAAAAATTTAGGATTATTTTGTTATTATTAGACAAGATTGGATTCATTCAGGGTGGTATGGCCATAGACTATATTGTTATTATTAGGTACCCACACTACCTGTGAAGCTGTATAGTGTTATCTGAAAGTGGATTTGGATTACTTGTACATGTATATTGCAAATTCAAGCGTGAGCACTTAGCCAGAGTAAAAAGAAAGTAAGTGACATTCTAAGAAAGGAGAGAAAATGGAATAATATAAAATGCTTAATAAAAATCACAGAAGGCTGAAAAAAAAAGTGAATGACAAATATAAGAGCAAAAAAGGGAAACAAATAGAAAACTAACGAATATAATACATATTATTCCAATTATGTAATCACTCTGAACACCAATGGAGTACACGCACCAATTATAAGATAAAGATAGTCAGAGTGGATAAAAAAATCAGACTCAACTATATTTTGTGTACAAGAAACACACTTAACAATCTTTAACATGTACGCACCTGATAACAGTGTCAAACTACATGCAGTCAAAACAGACAGAACTGCATCCACAGCCTCTTATTACAAATGGACAGACACACCAGCCAGAAAATTAGTAAGGACATAGTTGAACTTAACAACATTATTAATCAGCTGATATAATAGGTAAGAATAGAGTATTTCAATCAACAAGAACAGAACACACATTCTTCTTAAGTTCACATGGAACATTCACCAAGATAGACCACATCCTGGGCCATAAAATACATTTTAATAAATGTAAAAGAGAAAAGATACAATGTCTGCTCTGAGACTACAACAGAATTAAACTAGAAATATGCAACAAAATGCTAGTTTAAAAATCCTAAAATACGTGGATATTAAATAACACACTTCTAAATAGCAAACGGGTCAAAGAAGAAATCTCCAGAGAAATTAAGAAATGTTTCGAACTAGATGAAAATGAAAACACAACTTAAAATTTGCTGTAGTACTGAATGCATGTGTTAGAAAAGAAGGTCTAAAATGAATCATCATAACTTCCACCTTATGAAACTAGAAAAAAAAGAGCAAATTAAATTGAAAGTAAATTAAACTGAATTAAAAAATCTACCACATCAAATAGACTCAAAAGGTATGTCCTAGCAAAAGCAGACAGCTACGGTGAGTAGGAGGGAGGTGTAGAGGTTGGGGTAAAGGGATTGAAAAAAAAAAAAAAGAAATAAAAAGAAAGAAAACTCATGGACATGGACATCAGTGTGGTGATTGTAGGGTGGAAGTGGAAGAGGGTATAGAGGAGATAAATGGTGATGGAAAAATAAAATAAAAATAAAAACATATTTTAAAAAAGAAATCAATGAAACTGAAAACAGGAAATCAATAGAGAAAAAGTAACAAAATTATTAATATCAGAAATGTAAAGGGGACACCACTACAGATCCCATGGACATTAAAATGATAATAAAGGAATACTAGGAACAACCCTATACCCACAAGTTTTATAACTTGCGTGAAAAGGACCAATTCCTTGAAAGACACACTTTGCTAACTCACACACAAAATAGACAATCTAAACTGGTCTATACCTATCATAAGAAACTAGAGGCCTGGTGCATGAAATTCATGCATGGAAGGGGGAGGGTCCCCTCAGCCCAGCCTGCACCCTCTCCAATCCGGGACCCCTCGGGGGATATCCGACTGACGGTTTAGGCCCGATCCTAAACTGGCAATTGGATATCCCTCTCATAATCCTGGATTGCTGGCTCCTAACTGCTCACCTGCCTGATTGTCCCAACTACCCATCCCCTGCTGGCCTGATCACTACTGAGTGCCTCTGCCTGCCAGCCTGATCCTGCCACCCTTGCTGGCCTGGTCACCCCTAACTGCCCACCCTGCTGGCCTGATAGCCATAACTGCCTCCTCTGCTTGTCTGGTTGCCCCTAACTGCCCCCCCCCGCCCGCCGGGGGGGCCCCTTCCCCCCCCCCCCCCCCCCCCCCCCAGCTTGGTTGCCCCCAACTGCCCCCATTGCTGGCCTGGTCGCCCCATGCAGCCTGCTGCTCAGTCATGTAGTCGTACCTCACTAACCCCCTGCCAACCTGGTTGCCCCATGCAGCCTGTTCGATTGTCTGTTTGGTTGTTTGGTTGCGACAGTCACTTAGGCTTTTAAATGTCGAATCAATAACTGATAATCTTCCAAAACAGCAGCAGGTTCAGATGCATTCACTAGTGAATTCTACCAAAAAATTTAAGGAAGAAATTATACAATTTCTTCATAGTCTCTTCCAGCAGACAGAAGCCAAGGGAATATTTCCTAACTTATTCTAGGAGCCCAGCATCAGCCAATTAACAAAACCAGACAAAGAAATTACAAAAGAACAAAACCAAACAAACTCCTATATAACAATGTCTTTCATGAGCACAGATGAAAAAATCTTCAACAAAATACTACCAAAAAAATTCAACAATGTATAAAAATAATTATATATCACAAGCATCTAAGATTTATCCCACATATGCAAGGCTGGTTCAACCTTCAAAAATCAATTAATATAAGATCCAACACATCAATAGGCTAAAGAAGAAGGCACATGATTGAATCAACAAATGTAGAAAAAGCATTTAATGAAATCCAGTATCAATTTATGATAAAAACTTTTGGTAAACTAGAAATAGAGGAAGTGTTTTTAACTTGATAAAAATGTAACCTATAAAATTCCTACAGCTAATCTCATACTTAATGGTAAGATCCTTGAAGCTTTACCATTAAGATTAGGAACAAGTGAAGGTATGTCCTAGCAAAAGCAGTAAGATAACAAAAGGAAGTAAAAGGCACAGAGATTAAGAAGAAATAAAAATGTTTTTGTATACAGATGTCATCATTATCTTGGTAGGAAATCTGAAAAAATTTGACCAAAAAAACCCCTTCTGGAACTAAGCAGCAATCATAGCAAGGTTGAAAGATACATGTTAATACATAAAAGTAAACTATTTTTTATATACCTGTAATAACTAGTTGAATTTGAAATAAAAAACTCAATACCACTTACATTAGCATGCTTAAAATGACATATGCATGTATAAATAAATCTAAGAAAATATATATTCGATTTATATGAGAAAAACTACAAAACTCTGGTGAAATATATGAAAGAATTAAATAAATGGAGAGATACCCCATGTTTATAAATAGGAAGATTCAACATTGTGAAGGTATTAGTTGTTCCCAACTTAATCTATAGATTTAATGCAAACTCAGTCAAAATACCAGCAAATTTTTTTGAAAATATAGTCAAAATGATTCTAATGTTTACACAAAGAGGCAAAAGACCCAGAATAGCCAACAAAATACTGAATAAGAACAAAGTTGGAAAACTCACACTGAAGACTTTCTATAAAGCTACAGTAATCAATGCTGTGTGCCATTGGCAAAAGAATAGCAAAACAGATCAATGGATCAAAATAGGGAATCCAGAAACAGACCCATATACGATATATAGTCAACAAAGAAGCAAAGGCAATACAATGGAGCAAAGATAGGCTTTCTAACAAACAAATGGTGCTTGGAATATCTGGATATCCACATGCAAATGAATCTAGACATAAACCTTATAAAAATTAACTTAAAATAGATCACAGACCTAAACATAAAAAATGAAACTATAAAACTCCCTAGAAGATAACACAGAAGAAAATCAAGATGACCTTGGGTTTGGCAATGCCTTTTAAGATACAATACCAAAAGAATGATCCATGGAAGAAAAAAGCGACAAGCACTAGACTACATTAAAATTAAATGTTTATGCTATGTGAAAGACAAAGTCTAGAGCAGTGGTTCTCAACCTGGGGGTCGAACAACACTTTCACAGCGGTTGCCTAAGACCATTGGAAAACACAGATACGATTCATAACAGTTGCAAAATTATAGTTATGAAGTAGCAACAAAAATAATTTTATGGTTGGGGGTCACCACAACATGAGGAACTGTATTAAAGGGTCGCGGCATTAGAAAGGTTGAGAACCACTGGTCTAGAGAATTAAAAGATTAGACAAAAACAGGGGGAGAATATTTGCAAAAGACATATCTGATAAAGGACTAGTCGGCAAAATATACAAAGAACCCTTAACAATAAGACAACAACAACAACAACAACAACAAAACACATTTAAAAATGTGTCAAAATATGTAAAGTTCAGAATAGGGAATATAGTCAATAATATTGTAAAAACTATGTATGGTGCCAGATGGGTCACTTTGTAAGGTATATAAAATGTCTAATTACTATGTGGCACACCTGAAACTAATATTGTATGTTTACTGTAATTGAAAAACTGTGTCAAAGACCCTTAAGAGACACCTCACCAAAGAAGATATACAGATGGCAAATAAGCGTATGAAAAGACACTCCCCATCATATGTCATTAGGGAAATGCTAATTAAAACAATGAGATACTGCCAAATACAGAACACTGATAACATTAAATGCTAGTGAGGATATGGAGCAACAGGGATTCTCATACTTTGCTAGTAGAAATGCAAAATGATACAGCTACTTTGAAAGACAGTTTGGCTGTTTTTCTTTTTTTTTAAATCAATTCATTTTTTATCTTTTAATATTTAAAGAAAGATTATCTTAAATATAATAATGTTAAAGGGAATAAACCTTAATATTTCTTGTAATGCTGGCTTGGTGATGATTAACTCCATTTTTTTTGGTCTGGGAAGCTCTTTGACTGTCTATTTTGAATGATAGCCTTGCTGGATGTAGTAACCTTGGTCCCAGATCCTTGCTTTCCATTACCTTGAATATTTCATGCCATTCCCTTCTGGCCTATAGAGTTTTTGATGAGAAATCAGGGGTCCGCCTTATGGGAACTCCTTTGTAGGTAACAGTTTTCTCTTGCTGCCTTTAAGATTCCCTCTTTGTCTTTAATTTTTGGCATTTTAATTATGATGTGTTTGAGTGTGGGCCTGTTTGGGGTTCTCTGTGCTTCCTGAACTTGTGTGACTTTTTCCTTTACCAGGTGAGGGAAGTTTTCTGCCATTATTTCTTCAAGCACCATCTCTATTCCTTTCTCCTTTTCTGCCTCTTCTGGCACACCGGCTATTCTAATATTGTTACATTTCATATTGTCCTCAGGTCCCTTAAGCTGTCCTCCTATTTTTTAATTGTTCTTTTCTTTTTGGTTCTCTGATTGATATTTTCAACACTGTCTTCTAATTCACTGATTTGATCTTCAACTTCCCCTAATCTGCTGTGTATTCCTTCCAATGTGTTCTTTGTGTTATGTCATTCTTTATCTCAGACTGTTTTTTTTCATAGTTACTACATCTTTTTTTCATACTGTTGAGCATTTTTACTATCATTACTCTGAACTCTGTTTCAGATTAATTTCTTATTTCTGCTTCATTTATCTCTTCTTCTGGAGATTCTCTAGTTCTTTCATTTGAAGGTTGTTTCTTTATCTCCTCATTTTGGTTGTCTGGGATTGTGACTATGTTTTAGGTAGATCCTCTATACCTCTCAAACTCTAGTGCAGGACAGTGTTCAAGGGTGTTTCTGACTAATTGGATCAGGCAAAGCCTCAAACCCTCCAGAGACTGCCTCTGCTACAGACTGATAGGATTCTGACTTGATTAGCCCCAGGCAATCATTCTCAGGTGTGGCAAAAGTTTTTTATCAAAAGGGTGGGGCAATTGCTTTTTCCCTGGAGGCTGTTAGTTTTAATTTCTTAAGTAGCCTCAGGGCAAGGTGTTTTCCAATGGGGTGTGTTGACTGTCTTTCCCTGAGGCAAGGCAAATGTGTATGAGGGAAAGATGTCCTCTGCTGTGTGGAGGGAATGACTTAGCCCAGGAAACTTAGGGTGTCTGCCTTCTGAGCTCTATCCCCAAATCATTAGTCCTAGGTTCTGCTCTCACAGCTCCAGTCCACTTCATCCTCCCTCTGCCAGAGCACAAGGTGGGTGGCTCCACAGGAAATTTTTGTGGATTGACCCTTTAAGAGGGTACCTGAACTTTCAGCTGCCACTCCCCGGCAGATAGTACCCAGCTGCTTTTCACAGCTAGATGTTATGTGGGTACCCTCCTCAGATTTGGTGCTCTCTGCTGAGGAGCTCTGCTTGGGGATTAGATCCCAGAGTTCTCAATGGTACTCCTCCTCGGCCCGCCCCCCCCCCCCCCCAGCTGAGATAGCTCTCTGGGACTTCAATTCCTGTCTGTGGGTGCCCAGCGAGTCCTTTCTCGTCACTGTCCCTCCTACCAGTCTCTATGCGGTCTCCATCTTCAGTCCTTGGGTATCAGGATTCTCTCCTGTGAGTTTTTTGTTGATTATTCAGGAAGCCTTTCCATATTTCGGTTGTAATTCCAGCTTGTTTGTGGGAGCATGACTGTGCAGCAGCCACCTACTATGCTGCCATTTTTAATCTCCTTGGCTGTTTCTTATAAAACTAAATATATTCTTAGCATGTGAACCAGCAATTCCAGGCCTGGGTATTTACTCCAAAGGAGTTGAAAACTTATGTCTAAAAAAAACCTGTTCACGGATGTTTATAGCAGCTTTATTCATAACTGACAAAACTTAGAAGAAATCAAATGTTCTTTCATAGGTGAATAAATAAAATATAGCACATCTAGACAAAGAGTTATTCAGCACTAAAAAGGAATCTAGCCATGAAAAGATATGACAGAGCCTTAAATACATATTACTACATGAAAAAAACCAATCTCAAATGGCTATATGATTCCAACCATGTGATATGGTTGGAAAAGGCAAAACTATGGAGGCTGGATTTTTTAGGGTAATGAAAATACTCTGTATGACACTATAATGGTAGATATATGTCATTCATTATGCATTTGCCCAAACCCACAGAATGACCACCACCAAAAGTGAACTCTAATGCAAAGTATGGGCTTTAGATAATGACGTGTAATGTAGGGTCATCAATTGTAACAGATGTACCACTCTGGTGGGTGAGGCTGATAATAGGGGAGGCTATGTGTACATGGAAGCAGGTAGTATATGGAAATTCTGTACCTTTTGCTTATTTTTATTGTGAACCTGAAATTGCTCTAATATGTATTAAAAAATGTCTGTGCTCTGACACTAACTCAGATCTGTCAATCCAATTTATAATTATCCTTTTTAATGTACCAATAAAGCAAAAACACTATAAAAGCAAAAAAACAGCCCTGCCTGGTGTGGCTTAGTTGGTTGAACTTTGTCCCATGCACCAAAGATCACTGGTTAGATTCCTGGTCAGGGAACATGCCTGGGTTGCAGGCTCCATCCCCAACTGGGGGCATGCAGGAGGCAGTTGATCAAGATATTTCTCTCACATTGATACTTCTCTCTTACTCTTTTTCTAAAATCGATAAAACATTTTAAATAAAAAGCAAAAATTAAAAAAATAACCAAACACTATTGGTTCATTTAAATAATAATAAATATTATATATAGGTTGTAATTCTAGCAAGAGGTAAGGATAGAAAATTAAAAATTAATTTTTAAGGAATTAAAAATTAATAGAGAAATGACAACCCCAAAGAAGGGTAAGATAATACAATGCTATTTCCAAAACCAAAGTCCTAGGTTAAGAGATTCTCAAAAGAACTATAAAACAATAAAGCCTAATTTATTGTCCTTAGATATCAAGATTAATTTCCAAACACTCCAAGTTTGGGAGAGAAGCAAGTAGAACTTGAAGTAAAGTGGTAAGAGATATGTGGCCAAATCAAAAGTTTCACAGGTCTTCTAGTGGAAGAGAACGTAAATTAAAAATGAGAAGACATATAATGGAAAAGCATGGGCATTTTAATGTCAGCAGAGAAACTATGCTGTTAGATCTACAAACCTATTTTTATGCTTGGGTACCATATTTTGGTTATTATACATATTTTGATTATAATCACAACAGTGTGGCCCATCTGGGATTTATGGTCATAACTTTAATTACAATATTGTGCTTTTCTCCAGTCATGTTCTATTTTTTAGGAATCAGGAATGAAGGAAGATAGTAGAATGAACCAGAATTAGGATTCTACCAATGAAAGAGGGGGCAAGAGAGACATGTGCAAATAAGTGAATATCATGACAAATTATGGAGCTAAGTTTGAAAAATAGTAGACAAATGGAGACACAAAGGGGCAACGCCAAGTGATAGCATCAGATGATTAAAGGTCAAAGTGAGGACAAATTTTAGGATAGGAGTAAGAGAATGGGATGACTTTAATCAAGATTGTAGAGGCAGAGAAGGTATTGATGATCAGGTCTAAATTATTATCTTCGAAGCAAGTATCTGAGCTGGAGTGGAGAGCAGGATGATTAAAAATAAAAAGAACAGGAAACAAAATCTCCAGGCTGTTGAATGAATTATCAGTGTAGATTCTGAATGGGCATTGCTAAGAATGACAACATGAACAGTATAGCAAGGAGAACAATGGGCCTGACACTAAAATCTTCAGTGACTAAAGTAGGATTGATAAAGAGGACACTAGATAACTAATATAAGGGACAAGAAATAAGTTGAATAATCTGATGGAAACAGCTTTAGGAGAGCTAATAGGTAAAAATCATTTATGTAAAAAAGTATTTAGATATAAATATTTAAGAAAAACACAAATTATTTATAAGCTGCATATGTTTGTATGAATATGAATTGAAAGTATCTAACAAAACCCATAATTGTAGTTTCCTAAGAAGAGAAGGGAATGGAAACAGAACATTATGATAAAGTTAAACTAGGAAAGTAAACTTCAATATTTTTATAATGTTCTATTACAATGATTTTTAAACTGGTGTGCTACAATACCTGACTATTTAGTCAAGGGCACTGACCTCTTTCCCCTTAAATAAAAAAATGACAAAATCCAACAAACAATAGCCATTTGGTGTGAATGCTCTGTCTTGAACTGTAAATATATAAGGTCATATAAAAAGTTGCATCTTACTGGTCACACAGCATAATAAGGTTGCATCTGATTGGTTAATTGTTGTTACCAGAAATCCTTGTATTAAAGTACTTGAGGCCCGGTGCATGAATTTGTGCATGGATGGGGTCTGGATGGCCCACCCCAATTGGGGCTGGGCTAGCGGGGGGTTGGGAGAGGGGACATGGGAGGTTGGCCACCAGCCTCAACCCAAAACAGGGTAGGGGCCTAATTGGGGGCAGGGCTGACTAAGGGGAGGGGCTGTAGGCTATGGGCGATTGGGAGGGCTGATCAGGGCCCCCAATGGGCCAGTTGGCTGCTGTAGTGTGCCTCATAGCAACTAATCGTTTAGGTTGTTCTGGTCTTCCACTGATCCAGTCGCTTGGCTTTTATATACTACAGATAGGTACCTGATTTTTATAAAAATCATTTTAAAGCAAAAAAGGGTAGGTAATTACTATTATTATTTTTTTTGTGAATCCATAAAAATTTTACCTATTTTTTGGTCATATCACCAAAACACACATATCTTTCTTAGTAATTAATTTGTGTACACTGTAAGATGAGAAAGGTTGAAAATCATTGTTCTATTAATTCAATAACAGATGCCTCTAGGGAAAACAACAAATCATTATTTAATTACTATTCTTTAGAACAGCAGCTCTCAACCTGTGGGTCGCGACCCCTTTGGGGGTCGAACAACACTTTCACAGCGGTTGCCTAAGACCATTGGAAAACACAGATACGATTCATAACAGTTGCAAAATTACAGTTATGAAGTAGCAACAAAAATAATTTTATGGTTGGAGGTCACCACAACATGAGGAACTGTATTAAAGGGTCGCGGCATTAGAAAAGTTGAGAACCACTGCTTTAGAACTAGCGCTTCCACTTTTAAAATGTCAGATTATAAATAAAAAGGAATAATTCAATAAAAGATAACATTTTTCAGCTCAACATATAAAGAGTTGTAAGAAGCAGCCTGGCTATTCGTATATTTGGCCATAAACAGGACACTAATTCTCAATTTGTAGACCAATTGTTACAAATTGGACATAGGTGTCTTTTTCCTGGTCCCCACCCCATTAGTTTGTTCTCTGCATTCAGGGATCTGGTTGTATTTAATTTCATTTATTAATTTGTTTTTCCTTAATATTCCACATACAAGTAAAATCATGTTATTTGTCTGACTTCTTTCATTTAGCACAATACTTCTAGGTCTATCCATGTTATTGTAAATTGCAAGATACTCTTTTTATTGCTGAGTAATACACATAGTTGTCTTGAACAGATAAAGCAGCATAATAAATAAAATTGATACTTAAATTGGTGATTAGCTTACTATTGAATTTGCAAGCACAAATAAAAATAAAGTCCTTACATATATTGGTGCTCAAAATCAACTGTTTGTAAAAATTTTAAACAAGTAGCGAAGTTTTTTTCTGATACAAATGAAATATAAGACATCATTCTTGTCCATTAAAGAGACTGAATACTATTAGTGAAATACTTTAGTTATACTTGAGTAAATAAGGACTCAATGAGCAGATAATAAAGATGTATCACTGGAGGACAGTAGATACATTTCAAATATAATTTGTATTTTTTAAAAATATATTTTATTGATTTCTGAAAAAAAAGGGAGAGAGAGAGAGACAGAAAGAAACATCAATGATGCCAATCATTTATTTGTTGCCTACTGAGGACTGAGCCTGCAACCCAAGCATGTGCCCTTGACTGGAATCAAACTCGGGACCTGTCAGTCTGCAGGCCAACACTCTATCCACTGAGCCAAACCAGCTAGGGCTATAATTTGTATTTAACTTACAATAATTACTGGTGATAATGAATTTTACCAAGTTTAAAATTAGAAACATTGCCACTTGCAAAATTCATAAATATCTCTACAATTAAAAAAAGAAAAACCTGGAATAAGATATTATAAGGAATGTATTAAAGATCTTTACTTAATGGTGTTTCTAAAATGAACCCAATGCACCAAACAAATAAAACTTTCATTTTGTAATCAGCACCAATACATTACAATAGATTTAAATTTCATCTCAGCTTGTACATTAAAAAAACTGACAATCAAATAGGAAACAACATAAGTACTTTCAATTCCAGGCAACACAACTGTATTGTACACAAAGATAGCTAGGCAATACATTAGGAGCTTGAAGTATAAAAATAATACCTATGTGCACAGAGTTGAGACTATAGAAAAGTCCAAGTTTTTGAAATACTATATTTTAAATTAGTGTTTCTCAAAGTGTGGGCCATAAACCAGCAGGACTAGCTAGAATCATTAGAATTATCTCACTTGTTAAAAGAATTAATTACTTGTTTAAATAAATTTCTGTACGCCAAAACTATTAAAACAAAACAAGAATCTACATTATTTGCAAATAACTTTTGATGACTGCTATTTACATAAAAGTTTGAGAATCAATTTTTTAAATGTTAATAATTGCTACTATAAAACACTAAAGGTGAAAAGCCCCACCCCATTATGAAGCTTTTGACTTAAAATTGATTTTTAAAAATTATTAGGTTAAAATGTTTAGTAGTTCCTTTAAAAATATTTGTATAATGTCTTAACTTTATATTGTGAACTTTTTATAAAGATACATTAATATCTAAGAATACAGGGGAACCAAGATGGCATTATAGTTAAATACTGGTACTTACTGCCTCCAACAACCACAACAAAATTACAACTGAAATACATCATTCAGAACCACCTGAAATCTGGCTGAATGGAAGCCCTACAAGTAGAGAAGTAAAGAAGAAAGCACACTGAGACTGGTAGGAGGGGAGAAGGCATGGAAAGAGCTAATATGATGCCCATGTGTGGTGTGTTTTTAATTGGGAAGGATATTGTAGCTATGGAGGTCTCCTGTGAGGAGAAAGAGGTCCCAGCCCCACACCGGACCCACAGCCAAAGTTTCAGGAGCTGGGAAAAGAAGTCCTGGAACTTCAGACTATAAAAACCAGTGATAATTGAGCTGAGCAACACAGAAGCTGCTTGAAACCTAGGCAGTTCTTCTTAAACGGCCAGCACATGGACTCGATCCCTCTGGGCTCCAGCCCTGGGGCAATAGCTTGAAAGGAACCTGGGACATACAGGGAGGAACTGCATTGTCTGGCATTAGGGCAAGCACTCAGGTGCAGCTTTCTCCCAGACAGATCTCACAGGGATCCTTGTTCCCATGCTGAGACCTCCCCTCAACTCCAGAGCTGACCACCAGCCACATCTGAGTTTTCATCAGCTTGTCTCACACTTCTTGCTACCCCCTGGTGATTCGCTGAGACACCCCTTCCTCGCCCCAAGTGGTTTGCAGCAGTTTTTCCATATGAATAGCCTGTTCTGGTTAAGGCTACAGACTTTCCTAAAATCTCTCAAACAAGCAGCAGCTAGTGTCAGTGTATCCCATACTTTTCAGTAAGGGACCCAAGACCTGGGACTAGCACCAGACTGCCTTGCTTTAGAGGTGGGCCTTGCCTGGGCACTTCCAGGCCTATTACAAGTAGCAGCTATCTGCAGATTACTCTGTAGCTCCTGCTGTGTGGCCCCAGGAAATGGCTGACTTTGCACTTCCAGGAAGATCCATGAGCTGTACACCTGGTGGACAGCTTCAAACCATATTAGATTACAACCCTACACATCCACAAGTGACACACCCAAGGGGCAGACTCAGCACTAAAACACACTGAAGCAAGTCCTGCTCCACAGGAGTGACTCCTGCACAGCAGCTCTTCTACTGTAGTCATAGCTGGTCGTCACAGTCAATTGGCCTAGAGGTCAATTCCTCATGCTGATGCCAACAGAAATCAAGGCTCAACTACAACAAAACTGTCCACACAGCCCATACAGAGTGCATCTAGAGGGCCCTTTTCAGGTGACTGGGGAGGCTGAGTCACTCAACCCAAAAGGACACTTATTACACAAGGCCACTCTACCAATATCAGGAGATATAGCATAATACACAGAAATAGCCAAAATGTGGAGACAAAGAAACATGTCACAAATGAAAGAACAGAAGTCTCTAGAAACAGAACTAAATGAAATGGAAGCAAGCAAACTACTAGGTATAGAGTTCAAAACAATGGTTATAAGGTTGCTCAAGGGTCTTAATGAGAGCTTCAAGGGGCTTAAATGTGATTTTCAAGCATCTTAGTGAGAATTTTCAGAACCTTAGTGAGAACGTCAAGGACATGAAAAGGGCCAGTCAGACATTAAGCATACACTTACTAAAATATAGAATAATTTACAGGAATTCAACAGTGGAGTAGAGGATTCTGAAAATCAAATGAATGATTTGGATTATGAGGAAGCACAAAACACCTAATCAGAAGAGCTAAAAGAAAAAAGAATCCATAAATATGAAGATAGTGTAAGGAGCTTCTGGGACAACTTCAAGTATACCAATATTCGCATTATGGGGGTGCTGAAGGAGAAGAGAGAGAGCAAGATACTGAAAACCTATTTGAAGAAATAATAACAGAAAACTTCCCCTACCTGGTGAAAAAAAATAGACTTACAAGTCCAAGAAGCGCAGAGTCCCAAACAAGAGGGAAACCAAAGAGGACCACACCAAGACACATCAAATAAAAATGCCAAGGGTTAAAGACAAAAAAAGAATCTAAAAAGCAGCAAGAGAAATAAAGTTAGTTACCTACATGAGAGTGCCCATGTGACTGTCAGCCGATTTCTCAACAGAAACTTTGCAGGCAAGTAGGGAGTGGCAATAAATATTCAAAGTGATGAATAGCAAGGGGCTACAACCAAGATTACTCTATTCAGCAAAGCTATCATTTAGAATTGAAGATCAGATAAAAAGCTTCACAGACAAAGAAAAGCTAAAGAAGTTAATCAACTACCAAACCAATATTACATGAAATGCTGAAGGGTAAACCTTAAGAAGAAGAGGAAAAAGAAGGAGGAGGAGAAAGAGGGGAGGAGATAAAAAATCTGAACAATAAAATGGCAGTAAATACATATCTATCAAATGAATCTAAAAATCAAAATAAACGAACAAGAAATCTAATGAACAAAATAAGTGATGAATATAATAGATTCAGAGGCATGGAAACATGGAACAGATTGACTAATCTCAGAGGACAGAGGGAAAGGATGGGAGCGAGAAGAGATTAATCAAAAATCTTATATGCATATATGCATTACCTGTGGACACAGACAATAGGATGGTGAAGGCCTGGAGTGGGGTTGGAATTGGGTGGAGGGGGACAAGAGAGGGACATCTGAAATACTCTCAATAACAAAGATTAAAAAAAAGAGTCTACTACAAGGATACTAAAAAAAAGTAAGGCAACAATAACATAGATGAAAGCAAAGGGACTTACAGTTAGTGATATCAGGTGGTGCATAGCCATCATTCATATACATACTTGTAGGTTTTGCCACTTTCAAATAAACAAAATCAGATGTGTTCTTTAAAGCAGTCACTGCTTCTTCATGAGTAACTTCTTCTAAACACACACTATTCACCTAAAAAAAACACACCAAGACATTTATTTTAAAACATGTTGACTTGCTTTCTGCATTTTGGTGGTAAATATTTACATCAAAGGTAAGAAAAATATGGGAGTGATTTAAAGAATATAAAGGTGTGTGGAAAGAAAATATCCATTTTTATTGTCTATGACAGTGGTCGGCAAACTCATTAGTCAACAGAGCCAAATATCAACAATACAACGATTGAAATTTCTTTTGAGGGCCACATTTTTTTAAACTTAAATTTCTTCTAATGTCACTTTTCAAAATAGACTCGCCCAGCCCATGGTATTTTGTGGAAGAGTCACACTTAAAAGGCCAAAGAGCCACATGTAGCTCGAGAGCCGCAGTTTGCCGACCACTGCCCTAAACCATCAACAAAAAATAGAAGGAAAAATAAAAAGAAAAAAGGTAGGGGAGCTAGAAGAGGAAATTGAAATAAAAAATAAAGATAATACCAAAAATCATTTGCACGTTTTGACTAAAATAAGGCTAGTATGCAAGCGTTTAAATAATTTAAACATTTTTGACATGTTGAAATTCCAGAGTCTTGGGGGGGGGAGGGAGGAAAGACATAATGAAAATGATTTTCAAAACATTTTTTATACTTACTGCTAAAAGTTTATCTCCAATCTGAAGTTTACCATCCTTATGTGCTGCACCTCCTTCAATTATTTTGGTTACGTAGATGCTATTATCCCCAGGAATGTGTTGATTTCCAACACCTCCAGCAATGCTGAACCCAAGACCTGTTTGGAAAACACTAGTTTTAGAATTTCATCAATAAATGTGAACTAAAGTCTAGAAAGGGAAAACACTAGTTTTAGAATTTCATCAATAAATGTGAACTGAAGTCTAGAAAGGGAAAACACCAGTTTTAGAATTTCATCAATAAATATGAACTAAAGTCTAGAAAGAAATAGATGTAAAACAGAAGGTGATAATTTCACACAATGTTTTTAAAATAGAAAATAAACTCCTAAATATTTGTTCTCAATCAAGAGACAACTATAATTATAACTGCTCTTGATATAAATTAAGTTCCTCTGTCTCCCCCTCCCAGGTTATGTCTTAAAGTCTCTTTGTAAATGAATTAGTTTGTTAGTTCAAAGCGACAATGTAAAATTACGTTTCACTTTTGTTTCGAACATAACTGCTTCTTACTAACACTTTTAATACCTTCAGGAGATTAAAACAATTAAAATTCAGAAATCAAATTTTATTAGTCCTCATTGCAGATGAACTGTTAATAATACATTCGTATTTTCTTCCTTTACCTTAGTCTTTATACTTGCATTTAATATACTATGGATTAAAGATTACAATTTAATATCTACACTATACATTACTTCAAAGTATTTAAGTAGAAGTCTACTTAAGACAAAAATCAGCAGAAATAGAAATTCTAAAAATTCATGTTAAGTTCTGTACATTCCCAGTATTGTTAATCTTAGAATGTGTCATAAATAACTTTGTAGTTATACTTAATTCAAAGATATCTTACTTATTTTGTCTTAGTGTGATTTATTTATACCTTTAGGACCTTTAATGAGCTTTATTTCCATTATTTTTTCTGATACCGGTTTCCGTCTTTTAACATATAAGCGTACGATAGACCCAGCTTCTTTCAAAGCTTCAACTGCTTTGCTGTGTGTTACATCACGAACATCTACTTCATTTACTCGCAATATACAGTCATTGACCCTGAGAAAAATAAAAATTAAGTATTAAAAATTTAAATATCAATTTTTCATTTTGCCAATTTTTTTGTTGGCCTTTTCATTTTAAAGGTAAAGAGAATTATTTGCTTGAGAAAATATAAGTGAAGAAACTGCATGTTAAATTACAATGTATCAAATACTCATATTAATAAATAAAAACATTTCCCAATAGCCAAAGAAACAGTACAAATAATAGATTATACAAATATTGAATAGTAACAGCTGTAATTTGTATGCTTATTATGTGTAGGCTTAATACACATAATTTATCATTCATAAATTAGGCTTAATACTTCAGAAAAATATCAAATATTTATTTAGCATTAACCACATACCAACTACTTCTTTTAGTGCTTAATTTAACTCTTATAAGATAGGTACCTATTTATATCACTAATTTACAGATGAAGATACTAAGGCACAAAGCCTTTAAATAATTTTCCCAAGGCCACTTAGATAATGACCAACAGGGTTGTCATTCAAAGATAACAAAACTGAGACACAGATCGAATATCTAGCTTAAGGTCACAGAGATAGTAAGTGACAAAACTGAGATTTATCCAAATATTTTTTGATTGCCTATTCCAACTTAGATACTAGATTTTTAAAAATAAAGTCATTTGTTGAGATTTATATAAAGTTCAAGGTTATACAGTAGTATATTAAATAAAAGGTTATAATGTAAATAATTTAATTCGACATAGCAGTGTTTTTTTAAAGTGAGTCATTCCTAGTTCTAATTTTTGTCCTAGCTTGGGTCTCATTTTGGGGTTTGGGAGAGAAGAGGAATATGGTCATTTAAAGTTGGGTGGGGAAGGGGAATAAAACATAATTAAAAGATTAAAATTGATCCTGATAAGATTCTATATCCAATTAACTTTAATATTTAGAGAAAAGAAATGCTAAATCCAAAGACAATGATACCTTAGAGTTAATACTATAGGTATGTCTCCTCAGTGAAACAAATGGGACATATTAATTTTCACATATTAAAAGCACAAATAAAAGGTAACATAATCAGGAAGAAATGTCTACTTTATATGAATGATAAATTATTTATTTTATATCTAATAGAATTAAGTTAATATACCACCTGTCATGTCCAATGAGAAGCTTAGAAACTGAAGAATGGCATGAGGTATTAATAACCTTAAAAAAAGGTTTCTTTTTTACAGACCATATAAATTCTTTATCTTAAAACTGCCACTATATATATCATAAACAAGTGAATAAAATTCCTATAATCTATGGCCTAAGGAAATAACTAGGTATGCTAAAGATATCTTCTGAAATGGAACACTAAATTTAAACAAGAGTTTAAATAACTGTTATTTTCATCTATTCAATTAAGAAAATATATTTAAAGTTTATATAATCTTTATTCTTTGTGGTAGGAAATACAAACTCAGAGATTATCTGATCCCTGTATCTTAAATAAGTTTATATATATGTTTCATACCCAGAAAACATAAAAAATTTTGTGAATTTATTTGAAAATAGAAAAAAAATCCTAAGTGAGAGAAGAAACAATGCTTAGAGCACAATTATCTCATTAACTCATTATTTGAGCATCTACCTTATATTAATTATTGTGATAGTATTTCTTTTCGTATTTATGCCTTGTACAGTTTGCCTAAAGAAAAATATACAAAGTGGATTCAGTTTCTTAATATAAAGTGCAAAACATACCGCAATCTTCCATCTTGGGCAGCTGCTCCCCCTGCAATAATTTTGGTAATGAAAATACTTGAGTCATCTCCAATGTGTGGGTTGTCCGTACCTCCTGCAATGCTGAAGCCAAGCCCTGAATTTCCCT